>JARJDV010010081.1:0-60801 GCA_030264675.1 Anaulacaspis nigra
TGCAAATTAAATGTTATAAATTAACTATTATCCTAAATTAATCAATTTAAAGCTCCTTCATTTCATTTGTGAAACCGATCGCTTTCAAGAATACAAATGTAAATCGCTGCATACTTTGACAGTGCATACATGCTTGACTACGCGAAATCTACGATGCGGATTGATTTCACACGCCTTACATACGGATTATTTTCACAGAAATTTGCATCATATTTGAAACTTAGTACAGACAAATTTTGCTTTACGTATACGTGACGAGAAAAAGTTTTGTTCGTACATGTAAAACGAATTCCCATCATTATTCGTGAAAGTTTCACTGAATATGCGCTCTGTATTGTCTTACAATCAATGTTCCAAGAATATTTAACTTACACGCAAGTATGAGAAAGCAGTTGTTCGTTGTACAATAGTGTACATCAACGAAATATGAATAAAGCACAATATGTATGTTAAAAATTTTAAATCAATATATTGCAATATATAACCCTAACACCTTTTTCTATATGATACTAGTACGATGGCGGCTGAATGCGATGCGCAAATACAAATTGGCTTTACTACCTTTACCGTTCTGACGCCACCATATTATCTATTGCTAACGAACAAAGAACAATACACCCCACCATGAAATACTCAATGGGAAGTTCATGCTGTGCATGAATCAATTTCAAGGAAAAGTATAAAGTAGGTCCCGGTTTGAATTCACGAGAAATTCATGTATCGTTCTTTCGATATACTTAAACAAAACAATTCATTTGAATATGGAATAAAATAAGAAAATAGATAAAAGCTCTATAAACTTAAATATTTGTGGGTATTTTTAAGAGCACATGTAATAATAGTTTAATTGATAGCAATATTTAATAACTATAATTTCTATGTGATAACAATTATGTAAATACCGTGTAATCTTAAACAAAGATGTTTGTTATACCCATGCGAATAATTAATTACCGTAGATACTTTTTTATGAGCGCATCTACAATACTATATTATATTGAATAGTTGTGGGTAGTGAATTAATAATATATTCAATAGAAGTTTTATTTCAACGATAGCGTTACGGAACGGGAAGTGACAAGTTAAAGCACAGGTGAGAGAAGTCCGATCTAAAGAGCAGCATGTTAAAATGATTTTTGTGAGAAGAGAACGATTTCACGTGACTATTTTGTTACGCACATTTGTTATGCATTGATGATTCAATGTATACATTGCACAAACAATAGTCATCGTCACATGCATTTGCGATAACTACAGCCATGCATAGGAACTCTTGTTTGGGATGCACGCAGCATTGAATGCATTTACAAGAATGACGCACCATCAATGTTGGCAACCACAATACAAGCGGACGGACTAGCAATAATACAGAATTATTATGGAAAACTATGCACTATACATTGATTTCAATAGCGTGATCTGTACCCACGCATAATTACCCAACATTGCTTTTGTTAAATCGGAGGTACAATTCGTTGCAAAACACCATTTCACGTGCAAACTGCGGAAGCACTAGCGTGTCTTTTTCAGATTCATAATGTATGTAGATAACGAGCAGGAAAATCAATTATAATGGCATTCAGTTATTGAACAATCAAAGTGTTATTGTAGAACATTAGATCGTGGTGATATATGCGCATAATATTCAAGATGAGCTAATTTATGTTTAATTTTCATCGTAATACTTTACAAACATTCTCTTAGTTAAATGTCGTCAGTTCAATATAGTATATATTTGAGAATCAATAATATTCATATTCGCATTAACATTCATATTTAACGAGGCATTAACATCAATTATTCATAAAAATCTTTGATTGTTCATATATCTCAACGCGTAAAGTTACGTTAATCGTTGCTTCAAAAGATGAAACAATCTAATAGTAAAACTTTTCTTGATGGAAGTACTGAGAGAATTTTAATTATATAAAGCTCCCCAAGCCGCAGGGGCCCAATTGACAAATTCACATTAGATGCACATTGACATCGCTGGTATTCCATGATGCAAAGGGAGAAAAGGTGACCGAAAAGGCATCAGTTGAAAATTAATGAAAATACCGGGGAAAACTATATCAATTATGTTGACACTGTCAACATGGAACAACATACCAATTAATTAACCAGTTGTCAAGTTCGGTGCATCATTTTTTATTAACTTTAAATTGAAATAAACTGCTAAACAACCTAAAGAGAGATGACCTTTAATTTTACAATCCACGCGTATGCGCGGCTTCAGTAGCTTGCTACGCGTAATGTGAATGCGTGGGTGGTGCTATCGTTTTCAGCCGTTTCTTTGCTAAATTATATGAATCATCTGTCTGCGAGTGCAAGTGAAAAGCTGATCGATGACGTACCGCGCCGTGTTACGAAGCTGTATAATTCACCTTTTGCAAAACGAACACTGAAATACTCTCAAGCCCATTGATTTTTATTTAGCAACATTTACTATTTACTATTTGCAAGTATTATATTTAGTTACAGAATCATGCTGTCTCATAACTGACCCATGACAACTCCTTGAAAATTTGCAATTATTTATAATTCAATTTGTCAGTTATCCCTACACACCCAGAGAATAATTTCAAATAGGTTAAAACGTACTATTAACGTTGGCTGCTCGATGGTACACCATCATGACAATCTTAATAAATCCAATGAGTAACTCCACGCAGCGTCAAATCGAAAACATGTTAGTACGCACAGGGCTTTAACTCGTTAACGCACTTCGTGTGGGTAATCCCGTAAGTAATAATACTTATCACATCCACCGAATTATCAAGTGTAGCAAACAACAAAATTCAACACTAACACACAATAAATATTTATGCATAGCCAAACGCAGGAATAAACTAGCGAGACCAAGAGCAATGAGTCGCGACGCGACGACTGAATCGAAACCGCAGCCAGAGCGCACCAACTCCAAAGTATGACTAAGCGCGATCACATACAGCCATCGAGCGACTATCGTCTCGCTCGGGTCTGCACGGGGCACACTTATATTATATGGATTGTAAACATGTTCCCCGCAGCCAGACTTCGGGAACTACTACATACATGTGCGCCACGCACAACACTAAATGCCGTTATCCAACGTGCGCGCTGCGCCAACGGGCTAGCTTGACATTTTACGATCGCGACGTCGACGGCGACAGCGATGGCGGTGGCGGGAACAGTTACGGTAGGGAGGACCCAGAACCGCCACCAGTGCACGATGGAAGGACATCGGGAACGATGACGCCAACTCACAAAACGTAATTACATTCCCAACTCGGATGACGTCACCACTTATTAGAAATGCATAACAAAAATCGTAAAAATATATTACAATGTAATATCATTGTTATTGTTAGGGTTCAATTCAACCAATTTAATAGAGAAATTGGTATTCGTATTCTCGTGGTGGTGAATCAAATTCCAGATAAGTTTTCAGTCATCGAAAGAAAGACATGACAGAGTTATACAATTAGCAAATCTTTAACCACATTTGAATTGGAAATGAAAATAAATCATCTATTTAAATGCATTAGATAATTATTAAGTGCTTTAATGCTTCATGCTACTATGATTAAACGAAATAAAAAGTATGTTTTTAATTTCACTCGCAATATGGACGGGACACACATTGGAATCGTAAATATATATTTTATAAGTTGTAACATATTCGTCATTCCTCATAGAAATTTAACCACAAAAAAAACCGCTAAATAGCCATTGAATTAATATTAAACTTTCAAACATTGCATTTCACTTTTTAAAAAATGTACAAGTCTAAATTATCGTTCCGTAAATCACACTTAAGGAAACATACATTAGCTAATACCAAGTTTGCAATGCACGTGTATACATAATAAAAGTGGTTAAAATTGCTAGTTTCACGTTCAAAAATCCAATGCTTTTATTGCACTTTTAACATTTAACAACTCGCCGCAATTTGGCGAAATCGCAAATACTGCTAACGTGCTATTTGTTTTTCGTATTATTGCTGCAGGTGTATGTATGCCGTTTCTCTTGCAATGCTTAATGAGATTTACTTGTAACTTTCAAACGAATATTGCAAATAAGCTAATTGATGTGTACGTTGATTTATGCAAAAAGAAATGCATTCATTATTGCAATTTGCATGCAACATTTCTTATGAAGAAATATGCATGTTTTCCATTCGATTGGCGATGCGATTACTGGAGAAATGGGCACAAGCGTGACACGGACGAAGAAGAACAAGACGATTCATCGCGATGAGTTATATATGCGGACAAATGAGGAAAGTTAACACGCGCACTGAATGCGAGCCAATCATTAAAATGTGCGCCAATCATGAAAAACAAAAACCATTTCACATTGCTGCAATTGCACGAAACTCTTTTTCCGTGCAAGTAGTACTAATGGCCATTTATGGATAATTGTCGATGTAATTGCAATTCAATCGGGAATGAAGTTATGAAAAGCAATTTCAAGCGCCCTTCGGAGAGCAACAAGGTATTCAAGTACCTACGCTAGTAGTGGCACATGTAGGTAATACATCATACATACATATATCGTCCAATATACGCTTATTTATGCAGTGTACATGCCCCAACATTTGAACAACTCCCGAACAAAGAAAACAGTACTGTTATAATTGGATTTTCCCAGCTAACATTCATTCTAACTCAGAACGGCAGGCAGGCAACACGCTCGCGAACAACGCGTATTATTGAAGTTAAACTCGGGAGGAACACAAGCTTGAGAGTTCGCGGATAAGTTGCGCGCTGCAGATGAACGAGAACTTCACTTGACACGAAATGTTGTTCGATATACTCAAGAGTGACACACAAGTATACCGGTAGCGCAGCAACCCCGACTGCAGAAAGAGCCGCCAATTGGGGCCCGGGTGTGCATGCGACGATATCAGGTTAGATTTGTTTTCATAAGCAGTTGTTCATTCGGTTGCTGGCGGTGGCGGCGGCGACGGTAGCAAGCTGATGCTGCGCTGTGATAGCACTGTTGTTTCATACATACAAATGCGTTCGCTGCACTAAAATGCAACGTATTGCATGCTCAATGAGTCTTTCTCGCCTCCTATAATATAAGGAAAAGAGCGAGGGAATGAAGAAGCGAATACATGCAAACACACGCGTCGAGCAGGAAATCCGCGATAAATTATTAGCACGTCTTTGGCGAAAATGAAATCATGTACGTTGCCATTCGCTGCGCCGCGCTTCGCTGGCAGAGGGTGGTGAGATGTGTGAGAGGTGGTGGAGCAGCACAACGTGCATCCACCTAGGTGCATAAGCATGCGCATACGCACACACATCGTTGGTGGCGGCGTAATGCGAAAGCAAAGTTGTAGTGTTTGCGGAACGTGTTTGCCGGCATAATTGCAAGATAAAACATTTTCCTTTCCACGCAATACGTATATGCACAGCGCGTACATTGCGCTTGTTTACGAAATGAATTTATTTTTAAAATAAATGTTTCCCAATTTTACACGGCATGAAATAAATTTAAACACGGGAACTAACAAATGCATTCTCATCATAAGTTTTCTTCTCGCAAAGGTAAAAACTAGAAATTGTTTTCTTTTCTGTAGCACGTTATAAACTCTGCTAAGGTTTTTCACTCGTGTATGCAAATGCAAGAGTTACAAACCTACAAATATTGTTTTGTTGTAGTACAGCGTACGAGTGTATCGTTTATCTACGACTATGCTCCTTAAACATTGCATTCGCATGTCTACACTACAGTTCTAGGCGAAAGAGGACGAGACAAATTTAGTCAATGTTAGGTCGCCTGTCAAGCATCATTGAACGCGTTTATTCACTGGATTCACTTCCGCTACTCTCTCCTCGGCTAGGCAAATTTCAAATGTGAACAAAATGGTAAATGGTAAGCACGAGTCAACTGCGTCCAAACATTTGTTACGCTTTTACACATAAAATATTGCTTCATTGCGTAAAGTAGAAATAATACCCATACGGTTTTGCACGTTTACAAATTTACAAATGTTGTAAAATACCATCCAAAATTCTATAACTATGTATTGATTACAAATCAAGCTAACTGCATCGACGTCTTTATTCGCAACACAGAAAACTATTCGGCAGGGGATTGCCCAAAATAAGATTAGATTAAGGTTTCCCGAAATATGAAATGCTCGAATAAATTACACTCAATTACAATACTTTGTCGACTTATCTTATTGCCTGTAGACGCATCGTGTGTAGGGAGAACACACCATCGAGGATAATCGCGTCGCCATAATCGTTATCGTAGGCAAAAGGACTTAGGCGCGGCAGTGATACGATTGCCACCCCCCCAATGTGGTTACTGCAGATAATATTACATTTTGCGGTCGGGGACACGTCGCTGCCGCCAGTAACAACACACTAGCAATGCGTGATGACGGCAGCAATTGCGTATACTGACCATCGTAGTTTTCAACAGCCCGCTTGCGCATTTGTTCGCCTACGGAGCGTTAAACTTGATGTGAGTCAGCTGTGGGCTAAATTTCTCAGTTTTCTTAATAATATCAACACGAAAAGTGTACATCGTCTATCAGCAATCCAAACTATAGGTATACGCAAAAATTATACCGTTAACACAACCATTGGACGACCAGGAAAACTATCGTCATCGTCGATGATATTTAAGATCAATAAAACCAAGAAAATATGATTAAGACTTAATGAACCCAAGCGACGCATAAAAATGTTGTTAAGAGTGCGATCGTATTTAGCCAGTAAGCACGAGAGCATGGTCGCTTTTACGCTCTTGAATAATGAATATTTTGGAGGCAGAAAAATGAGCAAGGAAGCACTCACCGAGAAAGATGTCCTCATCTTCTTGAGCGGCGTGTGCGGTGATGGCTGCCATGCCCTGGACGAGTGCGAGTAGCGACGAGTATGGGCTACGGGTGTCCGACAAGCAGCTCAAGTGCAGACCTAGGGGCGCTCTGTGGAACTCGCCACACAACATCCCCGGGCAGAACGAGCATTACTTCAAATCTGTAAAAGAAAATACAGTACTCAGATGCACAGACCCAATTTCCAATTTATCTAATGTACTATGACATGATTATTATTAAAACTCCTATATAATCTGAAACCAATGAATGATGTCATTGCTCATTTTACGTAGCCTTTTTACAAATTTTTCATTTTTCCTAGTAAATAAATCAACTCTGTAGTTTGGCCCAGTGCTCAACGAGCTCAACGAACACAGATCATCAATCACCGTATAGAAGCCCTACTGAAAGTAAAATCACGATATGGAACACAAACAAAGCACAGCGGTTTGTTTTCCGCATAATTCATTACACTTTGATTACTATCTAAATTATAAGAAAATCTTTTCAGAAATAGGTTTTCATTTTATTTGACAAATTTCCTTCTCTCTTCTGCATTAATAATTCTAAAAGTGTGTTGCATTGGTGCGGATATAAATAACTTATGATTTATCAGGAAAATGAATTAAGTAAACAGACGCCCAGAAAAATGGGAACAGGCGCAGGAGAAGAAAACTGGAAAAATTACTTATTCATGACGTTTGTTTATATTATTAATGCACAGGTGGTCTAGGAAATATATAAATATGAAACGAGCACCTCATACATTTTTAATGTGAAGAAAATTTACGAATATATCCCAAACGCGGAAAGAGAAATAAAATGTATTCGTTGGCATATTTGTTGATTAGACGTAGTGAACCCGTATCGCACGGGTTTCAGAGAAAAATTATTTTTTGACTGAGAACTACAAACCAGAGCATTATTTATTCATTGGCGTAGATGTTTTTTACGGCGTGTTGCCAATGAACGA
Source organism: Anaulacaspis nigra (assembly GCA_030264675.1). Lineage (NCBI taxonomy): Eukaryota > Metazoa > Arthropoda > Insecta > Coleoptera > Staphylinidae > Anaulacaspis > Anaulacaspis nigra. Next base: position 7,797 of record JARJDV010010081.1, read on the forward strand.
CAATGTATTTCTTGTGCGATTCGACAATTTCGCATTCTTGTTCGCATTGTTCCTCGAAGCACGCAAAGAAACTATTTGCACACAATTCAAACGAAATAAAAATAGAAATTTGGTCGATATAAGATCTAAGCTCAATGCACATAAACATGACTACTTATTTCCGTATTTTTTAATAATATACTTTGTGTCGTTATTGTGATGCTGATTAAATATTTTAGAGTGGCAAAGTAAAATATGTGTAAATATTAAGTTCAAACACTGGAAAACCTCGATTATATTCGAAATTTTACGATGCTGTTATCAAAGGAAAACATGTTTTCTGCCAGGGATATTAATACGTTTCAAAAGGGTAAGCGGTTCCCATGGAAATCACAACGTGGCGCGCGAGTTGAATTTATGCAAATTCGCGCGAAAACATTTACATAATTCTTGACTACACCCACGCAAACATTTACATAATCTTAACAAGTTGTGATTAATTGGTTGAAAACTGCTTACAAATTAATGAATTAATACAAAACATTTGCATCGCCCATCCCTATATACAGAAACTAGACGTCGCTATACATGTGATCAGATCACAACCCTTAAGTAAATAAAAAATATGTACATTTCATGAATATAGCTTTTATTTAAAACAATAAGATACTGTACTAATTATGCGATTAGTTGCTTAAAAGCAAGTATTAAATTATCCAATGACATAAAAGCATAAATTTCAATCAGTTTTAGTACATTTGTTTATGATTTAAACGAAACATTTAAATATTTAAACTAGGCAACTCTTTATACAAAGTGGGGCCAAGCCTTTCAACGAATCTGAACTTAAATAATAATAAAATAGTGCACGGACTTCCTTTTACTACCTAAACGAATATTTTAAGTCGGACTGCACAAAATAATGCTCTCCATAATACATCATGCAGAAACGCAATACAGACGACCAACTAATAGAAGTATAACCGCATGGAAAAGGAAGCAAAAGTCGGTAGAAGGCATGCAGCTTGTACCTATAATTTATACGAGCGGCGCCAGTCGTTATCACGAGCGTCTATTAACTGTCGCCGCCACTTGCGAACGCTACCTCGTCGATGTTGGCGTTGCCGCCACACGCGGATCAATTCAGACCTGGCCGGGCAGGTTAGGCGCCAACAAGTCTGACTTCGATCGGCACGCAATCATCGCATCACGATAAAGCAACTACTAATAATCGTACAGCCATAAGGCAACGCCATTAGTTATATTTTCTCCTACAGGATGTTGTGTATTTTTAACTCCCATGAACACAAAACGCGCCTTGGGATCACCATATACAAATACTAAGCGCGCGCACAATAATAAGAAAACTATGAACAAGTGGCAAAGTTATATTATCCATTAACAACTGGTCTAAAATACGGTTATATGCTATTAAGCAACACTTCATTATTGCGGACATTCAATTCGTACATTTATTTTTTAATTGGCATTCTATTCAAATCGTACCTAATTATTTTTGTACCACATTAGAATAATATGAAATCAACAAAGAAACATTTACTGCGCTTCGTTAAACCGGGGTGAAAAGCCATTATTTAAATTTTAATTAAAATTCCACCGTGTAATGAAAGTTAGATATGAATGCTTGAAGATTAGTCAGAAAAACTCTTGGAGTGCCGATAAAAATTATCAGCTTACACACAAATTGCAACTTGTGCAACGCACCCAGCTTTCCTACTCGCTAGACGTGCAAAAGTGAAAGGGCGCAAACGCACCCTGGTGTGGTTGACGATGAAGTTAAAGTTGACGTGGGGATCATGTTTGCTTCGGCGGCGGCAACTTTATAAAGTCGTCATGTGTAATTTACGAGGAGCGCGCTCTTTAACACCGTCAACCTATCCTGGCGCAAATGCAGCAACACCACCGCCACGCTGGTAAGGCCCACATCGATGGTACTTTTACCCTTTATATACGTATACGAGCAGAGCGGCAGCATGGTAGGTAAGTTAGGAGAGAATTAAAAAGTTTCAACCCAATTAGCGCAAAAGCCATGGACATGCATTTCATACACGTTCGCATCTCCATAAAGAGAAGCTTAAAAACAACCGGAACGAGTAAAAAAACTAGTATATGGAGGGGTGTAGCGATCTTTTAGGAGAGAGGAAAAGTTACATAAATTGGACAAACACTTTGTTCGCGGTCTAAAAACAGTAATCTACTGCTAACCACTGAAAATGTATAATTTCGTGCATACAAACATACTTGGCGAACAAAATGAAATATTATTATGTCCTTTGTATGAAAATTGCGAATAACTTTGAATGAGGTAAGTAGTACAACTTTAACTGAAATTGGCAAATAACAGAGTGGGTCGCCCGGAGCGCTGTGGAACGATGATGATGATGACGCTCCACAAATAAGGAAAGGACATATTCAATGTGCATACCATTTTTATTATGAATTCGTATTCAATCGAATGCGTAAAGGAAACCAATTTCACGAACAGAAATGCGGTCGTATCTCGATGTAGACAGGACTCCCTAGTTCAGAGAAAGTCTGAGAAATGTTAGTATGCTTGCTTTGAGTGATGAATGCATCAATGAGCACCATGTTGAATAGAGATTTAGTGAAGCAGATGAATCTTCCTTTATGAAAATCGCTTGCATAATTCAAAGAGCAAAGAATGTTACACGGACGCGTGCAAATCAGTAATGAGAAACATGAAAAGAGGATATGCACCATATATCAAATGCGGAAAGCAATCAAATAATTTGTATTTAAATTGATGATCAATTTTACCACGGCTTTGGCGGAAGCAAACTAGAAAGTATATTAGGAAACGTGAAATAGCGCCTAATAAACGTTGAAATTGACTCCCTATTTCACGTAATCTCCACCACGTAAGTTTGATTCGCACATTACGTTTGCTCTCGAAGCTCGAGCACACACATCCATTTTTCGGCGGCACCCAAAAGAATTTCACATGAACGAGAACGCGGCGACCACCGACGAAAATGATGTTAAAAGCATTCGATATGACTGGGAACGCATACTGTCTCAATCACAAGCTACCGACTTGAGTGCAATACTTGCATACATACACGCGTACAAGTTGCAAAAAGTTTCTTCCTGGAGACATAAAGTAGATGAGGTGACGTGTATAATATCAAAATGTTATAGGTTGAAGCGCACAAAGTACCAGAGCAGAAGGTGGCGACGTGCACACGCGCCGTCCTCGGAAAAATAAAAGAAGGACTTCTTTTGAAGACGTTTTTGGCTTTAATCTGGCGACCTGGCGACTGGGACGCGAGCAATAGAGTGCAACATGGGCATCTCGCACTTGCAACCAGGACTACCATCCTCGCCACTGCCAGCACCACCGTCGGCGGAGAGATACGATGGGGTCGTGGACATCGAATGTAAAGGGGCGAAAGGTGGCCGACGTGTGCGGAATTCGCAACGAGTTCCCGTTCATTCCAGTTTTCGCCGCGCAAACGACGACAGACGCATGAGTGTCGATCGCCTTCAGTATTTCACATTTCATAAAAGCAAAATTTATACCGGGTGTTATGTAAAAATATTAAAACATTGTAGTTAGTATTTTTTCAGAGATAGGCAAATATCAAACGCAGTTATGTAGTACTGGACAGCAAGGACAACATGAGACGGATCGTACCGAGGTACATACTCGGTGCATTGTAACAAAATAGAATCAGTTGTTTTGTTATTGACGTCCTGCACCAGAACTTGATTCCTAATACCAGGACAATATTGATTCGGGATAAATATTATATGAATGTCTCTGCAATTACTCAGGTTAGCAATATTTCCGCTGAAATACAACAAATAAAATCGTATTTATGTGAAATATGACAAGACTATAACAATAAAAGTTTTTACCTGCTGACTATTACTCCATTAATAACGTACGCAATTAATAAAGTTATAGTTATCCGAATAATATGAAATCTTTAGAAACTTGTGAAAATGCTGCATATGAATAAATGTTTTACGTATTATTGGCGTCCTTGTTGAGAGACTGACAACTTAAAAGCTTTCCTCGATAATTCATTAAATTTTGGCAGCGCGCTGGCTGTCAGACGGATGAGCATGAGTTCGCAACTACTACAACTTTGTCAATGAGCTCGCAGGACAAGGGCATGAAGGACGTATAGCAAAAGTGCTGACGCCGTGTGGCACTCCAAATAGCAATTAAATTTTCAGACTGAGCGATAATAACATTACTTTTGCTTGCGCAGCTCCATTGCGGGCGGTTTCAGCAGAGTGCTCGTGTTTAACAATTACAATTTCGACTATTGATAATCTGCCAAACTTTAGACGCGCTTCCTTAAAATCTCAGATTGTGAGAGGAGGCAATGCGCTTTTAATTAATTTCCAGCGCACAAATGCTTTAACTAACGCATACAAAACCAACTTTGATATTTATATATATCTAAATATATATATTTATATATATAACAAAGCAATGAAAAGCTGCTTCAAGGAAAGTACCATTTGTTATCATCTGTCATACGTGCGGATTACAACAATGTTAAATTACACAGCTCTCGATTGACACTTTAATGAATTTACACCATCTTTGCATTAAGGTTCTTAAACGCGCAGCTCAATTTAACTTGGTTATTTGGCCGTCACATTGTCTCATTGAAAATGAAGATTTACTGGTTACACACTCGGGATGTTTTGATGCTCGTATATCAAAACACTTTCAGAATGCTGCTTGTAATATGGACAACAAAACGAATTTTATTACCGGCACTACTAACATTTTGTTGCTTTTGCCGTAGCCGCCATTGCACACTCACTGCTGGTGGCGGCGAATCGTTTCGAAAAGTAAGCTGCACGTCCATTATTTTTCCTTTTCTATCTGTCTGCGGGTTGAGATACTTTTCCCATTTTATGTTATTCGTACGCGCGGTCGTATACATGAATAGGAAAAAAGACAATGTCCAGTTTTATTGAATTAAAGTTGCTTCGTTATCCAAACTGGCTTTCTAACTAATACAACGTATAAGGTAGAGGAATATATTTGATACATACGAAATAGCATTAGTTCATCAAAGCAGTGCTACGATATTGATTTTGTAAAATAACACTGTACGAAAATGAATGTCAAATTGTTCAAACGACTTACAGTGCTCCTGTAATTAGGCGGTCTTCGTCGCGACTTGGCACCAATCCATTCACGATGACCAACCACCACCACTTGCTATAGCTGTTCTTGTTGCTGCCTTATACCGTCCAGGATAACAAGCTGCAACAATGGGGCACAACTATTACAATAAGAAAGGAGCTAAAAACGAGAGTATGAATATTAAGTGCGGCGAACGTTCATATTAAAAGCATTATTTTCTTGTTATTTTTCGTCCTTTCGCGTTTTTATTCTCATTTTTTCGAGTGCACGTGAACAACCCTCATCCAACAAAGAATAAAAGGCCGTGTGCATGATATGTAAGTACGTACGCGAATGTGTATGGAGAATCTCTTTCTCTCCCAGCGTCGCAATCGTTTCATCCCATTATCTGCTAGTGCTTACACTGTTGCTGTTGGACGCGAAATCATGCGTTAGAATTTCCATCCGTAAGAAAGGCGGAGAAGAAAGCCGAGGAAAAAGAAAGAAAGCGCGACTTTTTAACTAAGCAAAGCTAATCTAGTAAAGATAAAGGAGATGTCTAAGTAAAACCTAAGTGGTTTCCCTTGTTCCTTAACAACGCGCGTATTATGTACGGTGTATTATACGGGAAGATATATTTATAGTGACCAAGTATATTTATGCAACTTGTTGTATACTCTCTCTCGAAAAGGCTGAGTAAAAAGAAAAAAAGATTAAATGAACCTAGCTCGAAATCCAATGTAATGCAGGCAAATATTTGCGACACATCTCAACAACGGCCCAGGAATAAGTTCAATCCCCTCTGGGTTGATACCCAATTGGAAAAGCGGTGAAAAATAATTTCACCAACACTGAAGTTTTAATCAATTTATGACACTGTTGCGCATTTCCTCGCTTGCTAGCTTTGATAAAACGCAACAAAGAGCGCATAAACTACGCCATTACATGTCCACATTTTTTATTAATGTTGCTTTATGACTGTTTCAGTTTCCCATTAACTCGACGCGCGTAGGACAGGCACGTGCCGACCACACATAACTTATTACGGGTTTCGTCGGAAAGGTGAACGAGTAAATAAACAAAAACTCGTTGTTTTGTGCAAAAGGGAAATATGACAGGATTGCAGTTTACAGGAAAAATGATATTTTAGTTATCCACTTTTTCTGAGGCTAGTTGGAAACACAGTGCATGTTAGGCGCTGACGTAATGCGCTCAAAAATAGCAAAATGAGAAATATGAACTATAAACCCGCAAACTAATATCTAGCTAAAAGGATGGCGTGACAACAAATAATTTTCGTTGAGTGGAAATCACGTGAATCCAATAGAGGGCGCACTATTGAAATAACCCTTAAGATAATTGCATATAAAACTAACCTGGGCTATACAGGGGGGGTAGTTTGGCCATATATGCGGCCATTGCAGCAGACAAGGAACGCTAAGAGAGCCCAAAGGCACAAACAATTTTCGAAGAACGAAACTATCTAATGGCCTTCGATAAATCTTGCAGTTTTATTGCAAAGAAGTTAACTAAGGCTTCGGAATGCCAAAAAACAAATCAAAGACGATTGAAATAAAAACATGTTTTTCAGAACAGACAAATCTGCAAAGTTTTGCAAGTACCAAGTCCCCTCTATATTAACATATAAATCAAGGTAGTGTTTATTCCGCGCGTAGTAAATGTTACTAGGACGTTTCCTCAGGGAGCGCAGAAATATGAAATAGTCGATCATTGGAACGATGTTTATGCGAGGCAATCAGGCGTGTAGTTTTCATGATGTCGAATATTGCCGCATCGATCGAGATTTGCATCATTCGTTGTTGTAAAAGCGCTCTGGGTCGACTGATGGATGGATGGATGGATGGATGGTTGAAAAATATTAAATTGCCCTCATTCGCAATGAATGTCGGTCTATTAATGTGCATAGGTGGCGCACGCGTACTCTGTGCTTGCCATCAGGAAACGGAAGATGAACACAAGAGGAGGAAGTCGAAGCGAAGCGCAAAACACGCGGTAAACTTGAAAGCAAACGCACGAAGAAGCATGCACACATCGCCCGCGAGGTCGTTAAAGGAACTCGCAGAGTAGAATGAGCTAAAACGATGAATCGCCATGCCAGAGATTGCGATAGATGCATGCGTGCTTATGTGATAGCATTCGCGCCCTGACTTTCAACCCCAATAATGCTTTGCAACCTTCAACCGGTATTCGTACAACGTAATGCCTTAACGTAGTCACATTTATTGACGCATACATTATACGTGTACGTATGTACGCCATTCAATAGTACACAATAAGATTCAGAAGGATTTATCAAAATAATGTCTACAACTTTTCAGCTTCCCTAAATCCAACCCGTTGTCACCATTACGAAGCAAAGGATACGCCAAAATTACTTTATAAAATTCAATATATGTTTGTTGTAACCTCAGTATAAATAGTTGTTGTTATATGCGTAAGAAAACAGCCCCCATCATTGCCAGTGTGTACTTCTTTGGAGCGTAGAGTTTCATATCACATTTCTGTTCGAATTTTATTATTATTGCAAACGTTATCGACGATGACTCGTCTCCTTACCGCGGCGGCGCTAGGCATGAGACACGACCTCCTTGTCGCACTAGGGGTAGTGGCAGTGCTTGCGAAGGATTGGCCATTGCAATGGCGACGTCGGCGGTGGCAGCGTGTGTAGGCGACGATGACAATGTCTTCGATAAAATTAGATTTGCTCGCTCGACACACGGCATCACCACCAACGGAGGCACGAGCGTACGCTGTTCGCCAATGTGAATAAATATTGATTCTCGAGTGAACGAATGAACGAACGAGCCGCACCATCATTCGTGTACATACACGAGCACACGCGGATTAATTAAACTCTCAGACTCGCCGCGCCGTTCCTGCGATGTGATGTCGAAAATATTCCTCAATAAGGCGTCGCGCGAAGAAACTTTGTGCGGCGGACGCGAAAAAGACGAAGGGCGAAATAAATTTCTAAGTAAATCGTGCCGTTTACCCGCTTCGAGACTTCTAACCAACCAGTTAGCGATCCCTCGCAGCAACCAAGCCAACAATTAATTTTTAGTGTAATTGAATTTGGAATGCTTTAATTACCGCGCAGGTAAAAGGGTTTTATGTGCCCGGCATTAGGGCTAAACATTAACGGTTTGTGTTTTATTCGGTACCAATATGCGAGAACGCATTTCAAGGGAGCGTTTATTAAGTCACTAAATAAACAACAAAGTTAAAAACCGTGCGTGCGTAGGCCTTAAAGAGTGTTTTTTTATGTGAGGCACATCCAGAACCAATTTTCTATTATTTTATGAAAGTTCTTGAAATTTTTCTGTCAATCTTAAGTCTCCAGATGAAAAACGTACAAATAATATAGAAATAGCCCAAGGCAAGAGGAGAAATGTTATATAATTTATGCTATTTTTTGTCCTGCTTTTTCCATTGAACGCAATATAGCTTTGTGCACGTGTAGTGGCTTTACGTGCTTGTTCGCAGTGCAGGCGTTTGCTGAAGACCCAATGCGATATAAACAGTCGAGCGCGACGTGCAAAGTAAGTACAAGAAGATGAAGATGAAGCGACGACGACGACTGCCTGCCAGCAGTAGCAGGAAGAAAGAATGGAGAAGGCGCGCGCGGTCGGCACCGAATTGAAAGGAAACTCAATTAGAACAATCCACGCACTGCAGCAACAGCAATGGCAGGACACAAAGTACATGCCGTTTGAAAGACGTTGTTACTGCAGCACTCTTACCGCCTCCGTTGGTGGCAAACGAATACACCGCCGTGCAGCTGATGGTCTTTTAAAAACGCTCGTCTCGAGAGCCACCGCCAAAGTGTATGGCAGATATCATTAACAAATACATACAAGAAAGCTGCAAGCGGGCTAAACAATGCACTATATGTAGTGGACAAAAACCCAAAAGAGTGCCAAAGACAGGACGACAAATTTAGAACAATTTTTTTATTGATGAAATCAATCAACCGGAAACTGTGCAACTGTTATATTTTTAGCTTCTCTATAGCGCCTAGCTATACATAGAAAATATATCATTATAAGTTTTGAACTTTGTTTATTTCAAATGAATAAAATTATGATGCAATAATTCAATTCGAATGTGTTTCTTTATGTGCTTCATTGCGCTGGATAACACATTAAAAATAATTAAGGGCCGTGCAATTGTGTTTCTATAAAATCGTAAGCCGATTGCAAAGCATGAAGCATATGTTATCCTTGATCGGATTGGAAAATAGTCCACGAATGCGGCAATCCTGTCTCGCCTGCAGAAAAACGTTTGGCAGGAGCGGGCAAAAAAGCAAGCCAGCAATCGCGATAAGACATGGGCAACAACGCAAAGGGTGGAAATTTCGATTTCTCCGTACCTGCTACTGCTGCTAATGCAGGTACTCGAAATTCATTCGCTGCTCCTTGACTCAAGGTCAGATCGTTCGCATATGTTAAGCAAGTTAGTGGAAAAATCAATGAACATCTCCAAAATGCGAATCTAGGTACATCTATATCATGTATGCTTCTTACCCCTTGTCTTGCGTTCGTAATTAACCCACAACGAATATGAACAACCAGATGACAATGCGAATAAACCAGCACAACAGATGATCAGCAGGAAACGCAGAGAGAGGGAGAGTTTGCGTAACGCGGAGCTGACGTAAGCGCCCACCAGCGCTCACTACAAGTTTCGGCGAAAACGTACTACAGCTGATTTGCCACCCATCAGAAAAACAGACGCACACTAATTAAAACAGTCAAATGCACAATTCTTGTTCAATATGATGGATTGCAAAACTAATGTCACTAAAGGGGTTGCACGATAAACGCGCGTTATCCTGACGGATACCGGAGTCAACGTATATTTGAACGCAACGTCGAATATGCGTTGTCGTCGGCGGCAGCAACACTACGGAGAGCGCGCGCGGTTAAGAGGGAGAAGAGCGCGTGCACATACCACCACCACGACGAAGTAGAGAGAAGAGGCGGCCGTCGTCGTCAACCCGCAGGCGAAACGACGGGAAGTGACGCTGACGGCGGCGGCGACCCGCTTGCATTCGGCATTCCCCGCCGCACCTCGTCGAGTGCGCCGCACTCACCACTTCGAAGAGAACCCCTATTGATTTTCGCCTGCCCGCTATGTATGTGCCCTCCTATGCCTCTACCACTGCTGCTGTTGCCCCTGCTGTACCATAGCACGTACGCATATACCGCCAACCGAAATACCCAAACGCAGGAAGGATGATGTGGCTGGTATTCAGATGCGTGTGCACCGCGAATGACTTGAGCCAAAGAATGTCATGATGAACAGCCCGCAGTTGCGAATGCAGTTTCTCTCAAAGAAATCATTTCCTCACACTCACTAATAAAATATGCGAGATCTTGCATAACCTTGAATAGAAATAATAATATAGCGTTAAAAACGTGCGTCACATTTTCATAGGACACGAGGAAGAAGAAGAAATAAGTAATAAATGGGTTTGTAAAGTGCGCACATCTACGCATCGATCGGTTCAATGTCGTACAAGTTAGTCACGACAAATGCGAGCGCGAAATGTGTTTTCTTGCCGGAAAAAAGAGGAAAAAGGTATATAACAGAACACGAGCGGAAGACACACACGAACATACACGCCGCCTCCTTTATAGCCTTTGTAGCCGAACGCGTTCCACATATGTGTCATTGATGCGTTCTCCTCCAAGCACTCCTTCTTCGAAGATTCGAGCGGCACCCTTATGTCGTTTGTTCGACAAGTGTTTGCTAACAAATCGTTATTGAAATATTATAAAAATCCGCATTTCCAAAGTTTTCCGTCCCGTAAGCCAATATCATTTTGTACAAACACAACCATCGTCACTGCCTTTACAAATATTAAGCAGTCAATTCGCTGCAACTCCTCTCTCAAAGGAGGAAATAAGCAAAATGTGAAGTACATTACGATGCAAAGGATAAATCAAAGAGAGGGTACATTATAGGAGGATCAAGTGAATGCATTCTTTCGATGGAAGAAAAAGTGCACGAGATAACATTCTTAAACTTCGTGCAAGTTTAAAATTTCATTTCCAAGGCGTGCTGCTGCAATGAAACGATCCGAAGAGTGAATGCAAAGAAAGCACAAAGAACTACAGCGTATAGAGAAGAAACGAGGCATTCGAGCACATATTCTCTTAAAGAGGGGAAGTACATTTGAGCACACCTTATGATTACAATAAGAAAACCGACTTTAAATTACGGTAACGGAAGGAAAAATCCGATGGCGAAAAAAATTTCCATACGGACGTGTGCATTCAAACAGATAAGCTGCAATTGTTTAAGTATACAAATCACAAAGTGTTGGCCATTCGCTGAATACAAATCGTGCTGATTTTCCACCAACAACTTCTCGGAGAAAAGTTAAATTATGTAAGTTGTGTTAATGTTTAAATTACCTTTAGGCAACGTGTGCTAAAAAATTATTTATTAATGCTTAAACATAAAAAATATACCTGCAGACAAAAAGAGAAGGTACAATGAGAATCTCTTGCGCACTCTTTTCGTATTTTATGAGCCAGCAAACTTTTGTTGTTGATGTTGTTGTTCTAGCGCCAAATTTTCCATTACACGCTGTTGCTCTTATTCGGTGAACTCGCGAGAAAAGTCATTTGAATTTACTTTAATTATTTACGACTGGTTTTCATTCGAGCGCAGCGTTGTTCTGCACGAAATGGGAAGAAAGTGAACTCTCCATTTACCGTGCCACGCACAAATGCTCAAAAAATGGGCACATGTACAAAAAGGGGAAGATCGAAAAAATGAAGAAACGGTTCTTATATGTGGGCAAAAAAGAACGAAAAAAGTAAATAAGCTTCATATCGTCAGTGCAGTGAAAAAGTTTGTTAGCTTATACATTCATATGGGATTGCACCTGCCCTTGTATTGTGCAGAACATATTCCCGTCTTAAGAAGTAAAAGTCTAGAAAGAAAGGGTGATCGCAAAAAGTAGATAGTGAATAAAAGTCCAACCGATGAAAAACATATCTAAAAAAGGGTTCAAAAACACGAGTGGCAAATGAATAAGGTGTACACGAAAAGGGTTATATTTCTGTAATACTAATAGATAAATCTACATTTTTATTCATACAAATGGAATATTTTTGGTTAAATACCAAATAAGAGTCTAACTGTATTCGTATCGTGGGTATTTATAATTTGGTAGCAAAAATATATAAACTTTTCAGGTTTTAAAAATATATTAACTTTTTAGAAATACTCAGAGGAAAAAGAATGGAAAAATCTTTCACATTTTAAATAATTGATTGCATAACTGCTAAAGAACGACAATCCATGTCATTTTTTAGAATGATTACTACTAATACGTCAAGTTTAATTCAGTTTTTTTATTGTAAGACATTTGTTCATCGGGTAGTTTTCCATATGTTGGAATAAATTTTATTCCACAAAATCAATCAAGAATAACATGCAGTATAGGCACGAATATTCTCCGTGCTCGAGACTGTTGAGCATGAAACGGCATTGCTTGGCGTCAGTAAGTCTAAATCGATAGTTCTCGAGCCTATCAAAGTGATATCGACCTTTCATTAGCATGCAATCTACGTGACTCGATATAGCACAGCAGGCAGTCGCTTGGTACGCGGCCCAACGTACGAACGAATGGGCAAACGTCTGCACAAAGCTCGCACACAATGACGACGGGTCTCATCTACAAAGGCGAGAAACAACAAAAAGGCTGCATCGTTTTTTACATGCAAAAAATCGCTTCGACAAGCATTCTACTTCATTCGAACAGCAGCACATCAGCCGCCAGAATTGCATAATGTCGTCAGCACTGCACAATTCCATCTCGTGTCCATGTCCTTCTCGGAGGACATGATACAACGATAATGTCCACGACGCGTCGCGACGGCCTAGTTTCATAAATGCAGCAATTTTTCAATTGCGTTTATCGCCGCTATAATTAATTCCGTCATTCAATCTATTTTTCAATTGCTTTTCGCTCTATTTCCCAAGTGGATATTTACATGGGAAAGTTAATTCTTAATTGATTAGCTATGAACCAAGTGTGTTCAATTTGTAGAACCAATAACAGTATAAGCGGCAATTCAACATTCCGACTGCAATGTAAGCATGGACTAAGTTGCTTTATCTTGTGAGCGGTCGAACAACAACGATTCGCCGTCCACCATCAACTGCGCGAAGGCGGGGGCGGTGCACAGATCGCGTCGCTCGCAACTGGAATGCAATTTTCTACTCAATTGCAGGGCAGCACGTACACAATATGGCTGTAGTCTCATACATACTTAAAGGCTGTTTTTCAGGGTGTGCTCTCGCAATCGACAAGTCGACTGCCGTTATGTCAATAGCGCGAACGGCTCGGAAAAATTCTATTTCACTCAGTTTTTCTATCAACTTAAAAATGCCCCTAATGATTGCTGGGAAATTCGTTGAACGCATACCAAACAAATGAGTCACAGCATAACGTTCACTTCTTGTAATAATTTTATTTTTAATGCGCCGAGCATGTTTGTTTTTCACTCTGAGTAATTACTAATTAAACTTTAATTTTAAACGAGTGCACTTTCAACTTATTTCTTTCCTTTTTCTGTTTCGCATTTACTTCTCCTTCCTCTTTCCTTTCGTGCATAGCACGAGAATTGTTTCTGTATTTTTTTGCTCTACGCTTACTTTCTTCAAAAGTTGTTTGCCCTGCTCACATAATCGAGTCCAATACAAAAAACCCTGAAAATGTGCATTAATGCACAAATACTACTGAACGACTGTTTTTTACGTTACTGAAACAAGTTATTGAACTCGTTGATGTCAGCAACGTCGGGGGCGTACACTAATGCATCGTCAAACATCTGACAGCAAAAAATAACAATTTGAAATAACGATGGGGAGCGTGAAAAACATTTCCAAAGTAGAATATGCACGCGTACATGCAGATGCAATTGCAGTGTGCAGGCGGGTAAGGAGGTAAATGAACCCCCCACAGAAAGTGCATGCCAATGTAAAATGGGCCAGAAACGATGCAATGACGTCATGATTATGTTGAATCACGATTGTGCTTCAAACTGCAAATCGGGTCGACATGCTCTTCTGCGTTTCTGTACTACATTTTACCCTCATAAGAAAGCATCACCGGCAGAATATTTTTCACACAATTGATTTATTATGTTCTTATATTTGTCTTCGTTAATATATCTTTTTCTATATTTAGTGCAGTCACATTAAGCAAATTTAGCCAGTTTCATTCATGCATTTCCAGCATTGCAATGCAAAACTACAGTTACCTCACAGATTAGAGTTGCAATATACCTAGTTGGAAGACAAAGAATATAAAATTCACAGTGCACACGTACCCATAATAGTTCTATTCCCGCGCGATTAATTTGCTGTTATCTTTATGCAATTTCACAATGTGCGCGCCGGCAATACGTTCACTGCCGGCAGTTACACTAATGACCGCCAACCACAACGACTGCCGCAGCCGCCAATATCCATCTGCACAAACCACCACGCTCATCTCCACCATCAAAGTATTATTTGTCTCCTCCGTCTTCACTAACACCTTCGGCTGTGGAGCGGTGTGCATCACCGATGCGTTACAATCGTAGCGCGTGAGCCTTAACTTTTTATCTTGTTATCGCACACCATTTCCCGCCAACTATGCATATATTATCGCCTCCAGAACATTCAGATCGTAGCTGAATACCTGCGAATCCGCGATCAACTTAATAGGAAATTTTCGGAAACAAGAAAATTAAGAAGCAAACCTTGAACACCGGGTGCGCGGAAAAATCGTAATATTATTATAAGCAGGCGGAATCTCAAACAGGGAAACTTCACAAATGTTACGTGTAAGTAATAATGTCGTTGGTAAAGCCGTTTGCTATCTACGCTGGCGGCACCGCGGTTTTCGGCGTCACTATGCCGCCTCGCAAATGCCATGCCATGCCATTCATACCCACACTTCAGTCCTCCCGGCCATAAAGCGTCTCTGGGACAGCTTTACATTCACGCCGCCAGGCCTGATGTCGCGATATTTAAGAGATGCTCACAGTAGCCACATCGAAAACACTTTTCTCTGGCTTGCGGTTGCGCTATAACGGCAACTTTGCGCCCCAGAAATATCCATTTATCATGATGAGGTGGAAGACAAATAGAATACATCAGCTGCCCGCGCATACCCAAATATCGAAGAGATTTACCGGATTTGACAGTAGGATGAAACAATCATGCGACAAACGAACGTGCCATATGCTTTAACACCCTGTAAGCGTCGCACGAGGAAATCGACACGCAAATAGAAATGGAAATACAGATACGTATAAGAAATAGTAAATATGTAAAACAGCAGCACAGCAACAAGAAAATGAAATCGAAAGCAAAAAAAAACGAGAGAATAAGAAAAGCGCCAAGGAAACGCAAAGAATATCTGGTGGAGCGCGGATAGCGAATGTGTTTGGTGTTTTGCGCCCGCGCATCACCGCCGTATTGAATAATATTTTAATGAGATTCCTTTTCGCCGCCTCGCACCCAATGCTGCCAAGACGGCTGTTTGTCGCCCCATTCCTTACGCGCCTCGTCTCGAGTTTCGCAGCAGGCGTGCGTATTTGACTCGTTTATAAACACGATGTCAGCGTTTGTATCTTGTCAAAGGCGTTGTTCTACTGGGAGTTTGCGATATGGCTCCCGGATGCATCGACTTAAAATAATAGCTGCTACTGCAGCGTTGTTTTTCCAATTACCTTTTGTTACAACTGTTGTTCGTTTGCTATAGAGATAATCCACCTTCTTGCATATTCATCCTAAACAATAGGTAAATATATACCCATCGTTTAATTCCGGTAACTAAATAATAAA
This sequence comes from Anaulacaspis nigra, assembly GCA_030264675.1. Classification (NCBI taxonomy): domain Eukaryota; kingdom Metazoa; phylum Arthropoda; class Insecta; order Coleoptera; family Staphylinidae; genus Anaulacaspis; species Anaulacaspis nigra. Next base: position 23,785 of record JARJDV010010081.1, read on the forward strand.
GTATACATTAAAATCACAGTTTATGCGCCCTCATTTTAAATGCACAAAGTATGTATTACTGACAAAGCTCTTCAATAATTTAAAGGTTAGGAATTGAAATGTTATCCGGATTCGAACATTGAAAAGAATGTTGAAAAAAGTTGCCATAGTATAAAGTGCAAAAATTAAGATATTCAAGCTAAATTAAATTGAGTAATCGCATTGCGTTCAAGAGGACAAAGGCACGTCCCGCCGTTTTATAGGTGGAAAAATCCACTTACGTCCTGACGTACCTCGCAAAACTAACGTGCTTTTCCATAGCTGTTGTTGGTGGACATCGAATGCACAGAGGATTCTCCAAAACATATAAAGTTAGCAGGGAAGAAAAACATGAACGAGAAGCATGTGCGTGTGCCCAAGTCGTCCATCTATATTCGTGCGATCTCAAGAAACACGTACGCCACATCAGGACGCTCCACTACCTTTGCGGACCCACTGGAAGAAATGCTTTGTTACTCTCTTCCCGTACCAGAAGAAGCCGCTGGCTTACGCGCGGTAAGACATTTTCCTTGCATGTCGGCCGCATTTCGTTCCTCGCTGTATTTACCTCGAACGATGCGAGGCCCAAGCGATTGTACAATTCACAAAGGATGCTAAACTACTACTACCACTGCTGGCAACTCTCAGGACGGGACGACTTGACAAGAAGTTATTCTATGTGCGGCGGACATTTGCTCATAGACATCTGTCAGTTTGTAAAATGCTAGCGTATGCAGGATAAAAGTGCCCCTATTCATTTATCATTCAACGATTTACAAATTTCTAAAAAAGCAAAAAGAAAGGAATGTCAAGCCTGTCTAAAGAATTCGTTTTATCGCAACAACTATTCTTGCCATCTTTCTTGCGGCGTCCGTGAGACAATAAAATGCGCCTTTCATTTCATCCAGTTTTAATTTTTATCTCTAGAAATCTGCTTAATCCACAGCGTTCAACAGCTTTTCGCTGTCGAAGGACAAAGGAAAAATTCGAACTACCAACCGCTACAAGCAAGGAAATTCTGCAGGCTCGCTCGTTCATAGTATAAGCACTCAGACCGGTGGCGGTTTAATATTATGAAGTTTTCGTTTTTCGTTTTGCTTTTGATTTGGTTGCCGTTCTTGGGCGCGCAAGTGTATTGCGGAATTTAATCTTAGATTAAAAGTGGTCGAGGGAGCAGCCGCACGTTGCAAAAACTCTTGAAAGTCCTGACACATTAAAAAAGAAGGTGAGGAGCGTAAAAAGAAAGAAGGCACAATGAGATCGCCACCACACATATTAAACGCACGCGCACACTGATCAGTGGTGCAGTAACCTCGCCACATTGCGAATATCCGCTTGACATAACAATAGCCTCGCGTGTCAAAACCATAAAAATGAGGCGTGATTTTAATGCAATTTATTCAATGTAATAAATTGAAGGAAGTTGATTTTAAACAAAAACAGTACATCATATCGCCAGCAACTGGGAGAAAGGAAAGAATATGTTAGCTCGGTGAAAATTTTCAATTTTGCAATGCGCTCTCTTCCAACAACTTGTTATTTGTTGCATGTGCTACGTGTGAAGTTTTAATAAAGGACAATTTTTCATTTTATTCTCGCAATTCTGCTACGTACAGAACACGAGTAAATGTTTGACATTCATTTATGCGTCAGTAGTGTCCACAAAACAAACCGTTTATAATAACGCTAGAATCGAGTTCTGCATTTGTAGCCAATAGAGTATGTGTAATTCCTCCATCGATACATCGTTTTGAGTTTTGACTCCTTGGTATAAAGTGTTGAATTCTGTAGTATCAATCGTGGAAAATCGGCATTTTGGAAGATGAAGTCCTTGTTTTTCGTAGATTCTCCTATCCCTTCCCTCCTTCCTATTATTCTCCAATGAATCTTCATTTCAATCGTATTATTATATTAATTGATGCACTTTTGGAAGTAATACTCTATTCTTTAGTTCAATTGTGATTAGCGGTCATATGCAGACGTGTTTATTGCAAAATACCAGATTATTTGGCCCCTACTGCTGTAGCACTTTGATGACATGTCGTTCTATTTCCCTCAATATTTATAATATATCTGAGCAAGTTTAGTATAAAGTGGAATAAGGAGTTTGCAACAATCAACTAACTACTCTCTTCGTATTGTTGTCAGGAGCTATAATTATTGATTTTGCCATCATTATGATATAATTATATGTAAATTTTCTTAACGTATCATGTTTAAACATGCTACGCAAATGCTAACAATGAGTTATTGAAACACTTTGTAGATTTTTTGCTCTGGTAGTTTTCCTACACCTTTGAGTATATTACCACGAAGAGTGTGGCTCCACTGAGAATCCCATATAGACAAAACGCAATGGGGAAAAAAGCAATCTTGAGAAAAGCTGTTGCGTACGACATAAAAATTTCACCTCGAAATGCATTTGTCGAAAATTCAACGAGCACACTCGATAATTAAATGAACGTGACCCCTATACAGTGAAGGGGGAGGCACATGTCTCTTTTTCTATTTTCTACTCTGGCATTTCTTTATTGCGGGGGCATTCACTGCAAATTGTCGGCGAATATAAAAACAAGCCACCTCAAATATTCACTTCAGCAACCTAATGAATTCGACCATCGCCTTCATACAAGGACAATAAGAGTGCGAGCCAATTTTAAATTGAAACAATAAGAAGGGTAAAATTAGCGATCTCTAAAGGACATTCATTATGATGTTAATTCCGTTTCTGCTCCATTTTCCCTCAAAGTTGGCTCGTCTAAATTTATTCGACTTGCGTACTACGTAATTGTTTTATTTTGAAAATAAACTTTATCGCAATCGATTACGGCCGCCCAAATGGCTGAAGGCGCTCTATTTTGCCGTCGACCACAGCACTGCAACAACAACTCCGAAGAACGGAAGAAGACTAATATGGATTAACCAATTTACCATCACGACTTGTGTGTATCTATAGAGAGCGAATTTGGAAACGCAAACAAGAAGATTACGAAATTTCGTTCGTCCGACAGTTCCTCCACCTATTTGCGCAGCGTGCATTCGTTTCGCCGGAAATTGACTGCTGCAAAACGAGGCCGTCAGCCGCTCCACCACCCACCCGCCAAGACGACGGATATGTGCGCGCCAAAGAGCGCACGTAATGTATTCCGAAGTCGGCGCGCCGGAATTTATAGCAGAGGTGGCGGTCTACTAACAAGCCGGACTCCAGCGACCAAGGATGCGCGAGTAGAGAATAGGATATTCTGCGGTAGGTTCCACCGCCAAAGATGAACCACCTCTCTGGAGCGACCGAGCGCATATAATGAATGATGTTTCGGGTTCAAGCACCTTCGAAAAATTAACTCTACAAGAATTAACACCCATTGAACGTCATTTTTCACTCTTCAAAACCGAGATATCTTCAAGAGGAAATTGATGAATTATTTACAGAACAAACATTCATGCGGTTCTATTTTATTGAGCAAATATAATGGAGAGAAGAGATCAGAAGAACGTGCGTGGTAAACGTGGTGGTCCCACCAAATCCAGACGCGTGTTACGACATCATCTTTCGAGAAAGGATGGTTGTAACTCTAGGAGAAAGTGTACAACTGTGCTAAGAGAGACGACAGGGAGATGCCGGAAAAGCATTCAAGTTTGTATCGGGCTGGATCACGTTTGCCCCTTTTTGCCCGTAGTAGAACCCTTCCGTTTTTATTAAGCCATCTACGGTTGGATGGTTGCGCCCGCCAACAATAAAATATAATTATTTACAAATTTGATAAGATCTCTTGATATATCATTTAATAATTTCTACAGATTATTATGCCAAATGAATACAAATGAGTTGATTTCCATTAAGGGACTTTCCGGAGTTTCAGAGACCTATGCATAAACACGCAACTTCTTGCGTCTGTGGGCGACCAAAATCGCAAATTAATGCAATATTTAGAAGGTCGAAAGCGCGTTAATGCTGCGTTGAGTGTAACAGTCATTACTTGATTGCGTCACCAGCCAACCCACTATATGCAATTACACGTCATGAAAAATCATTGCGCATAAATCACCAGAGACTTATGCCCATGCGCGAAACGGGAACGCGATACAATGTGCGAATAATACGGAGCGCGCCCGCCTCTTCCCAAAAAGCAATTATTTCCCGGCGGAGAGCGCAGCCTCATAACACTTTCATGCGTGTGCAATACCCAACCTAGCATCATACGCAGTACGCACGCAAATACCCCTTTCCCGACTGGCGTATTAGAGCATTGTACGCGCATATTACATAATTGCACGTTCATGCATGTTTCAGCGCGCAATATTCGGATGGTGTGCAAAGCTACTTGCCGCCAATGAATTTATTATAATGCAAACTGGCAGCTAACGAACGAGCAAATAGCATCTCGTGCATATTTGATTACAATTACCTGCTGAAAGATGCAATAATCAAGAGTGAAAATATTCATTATAATTGCGCATGCAGCGCACTGTTTGCGTTTAAGACTGATATACCTTCTTTGTATTAAATAACTCAAGCCCCCTCTGATATTGTCGACAACCATTATTTATTTGAATTATTCACCTACATTAAAAATTGGTATAGGTACTGAAAAAAAGGGGATCGAAAACTAAAATGTACCATAAAAGTACCAATGAATGTAAATCAAAGTTTGAGCTTTGAATCTAGGAAAGCGCACGTTGCGATTTAGTTACAAACACGTGAGCTACAAGGGTGAAAATTTTGACGCGATGAGTTGAGATACTTTTAATGTATCAGGAAATCGAGTTCCGCGTGCGAACTCAACTTTCCTGAAGTTCAAAGCAGTTTTGCATGGATGCAAAATGCAAACTTGGCAAGTAAGACAAACTTCGCGTTTTATAAACGTGCAGAGTCTACGCTGATTTTACAAAGATCCCACCATTACCCTTCTTCCGTCACAAAAATGCTCTACTATACAGTTATATTCCATCGTGCCGCATAAAAATATCCGATACTAATCGTTTCCATATTGTTGCCCTCACGCTGCTTTCCCATTGGCAATATATTTTCAAATCATTCTGGAAAAACAGCGTGTTGTGGTTTTGATGAGCTAAAAAGGCCAATTGAACATTTTTTTGTTAATGTTTTTCTAATGAAGCATTGAACATTAGCGTGGAATGTAATCGGCTATTGCGTTCAATCGAGAAATACAGTTTTATACACACTTACACATTTCACAATTAGAAATCTGCATTGGTAATACATCTATATGCATTGCGGTGGATAATTGGAAATCACAAATGTGTGCTATTGCAATTGGTGAATTGCAAATATCCGAACGATGCATACATTAACCGCAGCGTGAGAGAACATACATTCATCGAACCTAATTCGTGCATTTCCACTTCGTGCAAATATTCACCCGCCTCATCGCATTATCACCGGACGCGTTGCCACAATTTCGCAAATACATGTTCCGGCAGTGGCGATGCACGTGTATGAATATTATCATCATCATTCAATACAGTTCGTGCTCCCTTCGCCTGCTAATATGTTAATACCGCTATTACAAATCCCCGCGACGCGCTACCGTCCATTATAAAGTTGATTAAAACGTTCAATTATTCAACAACGATACTTCGCGGATGTGTACTTGATTATTAACCGAGATGAATGTGTCAATAAACGTACACGACAAACGGATGCATTTTAATGTCGCATCTCCAGCAAGAGATAAAATTCCGCAAGACAGCAGCGGGTGCGCAGTATGCACGCGCCATAAATGTAAAAAGCAATATGTTTTTCGAAACGAATTCAACCCTTAGCCATTGCGCGCAATTCGTCCGCGTCGCTCGCTGTAATAGTCATCGTTGACGTGCTGCTAGCACCGCCACAGACTCAGCCTGTATACACCGCCACCGTGGTCGTCATGTCGCCGAATTGCACATACACCTCGTTTACTCCCCCGCCACCACTGCTATGTCTTTCCTACAGGTTGTAAATTCCAACTCATTTACTGTTTATGACATGACAGTTCAGCCAAGCAAACTTAACTCGAGCGTGCGAATGTAATAAAAACATTTCAAACGCGGAATAACCAACTTGTTCGCGAACGCGCAAAGCTCAGTCGAGTGCTTACAAAACGAGCTTGCTGGCCGCAGCTACGCCATACAAAACAAAACAAATTTGCTTACAATCCCAAAATGCTTTTGTTATTTCACTTCGTTTCGAGGCTTATTTGCGAAATGAAGTTATTATAAGGCTATTATTTTAATTAGCACCAGAATTACTGTAGAATTAATTAAAGAGGAGTAGTGCTAATTATACGCTGGAAATGATGGTGGCACTTCAGGAAATACTCGGTATAAAAATGTGGCGATGATGGAGGCGGGTACAAGAGCGGCCATAGAAAACCGTATCGACAGCCGAGCATTGGGGGCACGTACCAGCGATACATAGTCGTCAGGGGTATTTGTGTGTGAAATACGCGCAAATATTATGTTGCCATTAGGTTCACACCAGAGCAAAGCTGTTCTCTAGCTTGCGTATTCTTCGAGTGTGAAACAAGCGTCGAAGGCGGCGAATATGTAGTCGCACTCACGTACATTCTGCCAAACGATATCGAACAAATAGCACATTTTCCATGGATTTTCATTCAAGTGTATTTCAAAAATACATGAAGTTATTTTTTACCATATTGCCCTAGGTTATTCGTGAGACGGAAAATAACAACAAAATTTCAATTATTTTCAAAATGATTTATCAACATTGAACCATTTTTCTTTGTTTTAAAAATTACAACGGCAACTTGAAATTTTCTATCAAATGTTCAGTGTATTATCGATGAATAATTCATAATGTACACATTTTCTAAACGGAACTGAGTATAATTTTAAAATTAAAACTTGATTCAATTACGATGTAGTGCAATGTTTGAACAGTGTATAAAATTATTAGCTGAAGCTACCTGCATTGTAACTGCAACCATATTTCGTCGGAAAATAGCAAATACGTAACTCGAACTCCAGCATACCATGCGAAAGTAGCAGGCGGCAACCAATACGTCTGAATCCTCGCATCGCATCTTCATATTTGTACAGGCGAATGCAATGTACTTGCACGTTGCCCGTGTATATGATACAAAGGTCAACATAATTTTAAATATTTACAGTACCCGCGGGGGTAATTCCCGAACAGTGAACCGCTCGCTATCCATACGCGCCGCGACAGAGCAGTACAGTTGCTGGCAACCGTACACCACGCGTACAAACTATGAAGGCATCCACTTGATGCAAACCACGGAAGCCAGCAAGTGCCGTAGAAGAGGCAATAGAGCCGAGAGCAGCACGAGCTCGGTTTCCTTTTACTTAGCAAATGCTACTTGGTTTTGTTGATGATGCCCATTCTGCGAACACAACCGCCACAGCTCTCATTGTGTTGTCTCTCAACGATGCACTCTTGCCGATGTGTTTATCAACTCGTCGACGTGCATACTAAAAGCCATGTTGGCCGGCAATTAAGACACGCTAATTACCCCCGCAGCCCGTTGGCGAAAACAAAGTTGATCACGCATCCGAAACCGTCATTCGTGCGAACATGCGCGTGCCTCAAGTGGGAGTATTAAATAATACTCCCACCAACTCAAATGGTGGCGTCCGTCAACGACGTTTTCCAAATTTTCTGCTACGGCAAAACGCATGTGTGCCCTCCTGGTCCTAACGTGAATGATCGATATGTAAGGATGTGCTCCTTCTTCTGACTGCTTCCAGCTTGCATCGCTGCTTCGCCAATGCTACCCGTGGCACTCATTCCGAATACTAAACAACTTCAGATCATGTTTGTGTATATTGGTAACGGGTAAACTTCACTGGAACGAAAAAATAGAAAAGCATGAGCTTTGACGGTGAACGCACATCGAGCCGTATCCGACTCGTACATTCTGGTATACTGTTCAGGTGGAAGACAAACAAACGCACGATTGGCAAACAGCGGGGGCATCCGACAAAACTTGTCCTATTTCGGACGCTGCGAGCAACTGGAATCGTCGCAAGTGCGGTTGTTGTTATTATGCCGCCAAAACTTGGAAGAACAACAGAAGTGGAAACACGAAGGACAAACAAAGCAAGCAAGCAAGCACAGTGGCGGCGACCACTGCCAGCATTCGTTCGGTTTGAAGCAGCGATGTGAAACGGTTGCACTAGCAGTTTTCTAATACCAAAATACTAGCAGTATACATTGCTGTAAACAATACGGTTGCGTAGCCTTCCAGAGGGGGGTTGGTTTGCGCTAGTCGCTCTGTGCTAGACAGGCGCTTCTGCTAGCCGAGCAATAAAATCTGTTCAGCAAAGCGAAATGAGCGCTTCCCAAATGTATGTTTCGTATGGCGATTTCGTTTCGTCGTTCCCTCTATTCCGTGGTTCGTACGGGATTCTATTTGGCAATATCATACGTCTCGATATTCGTATTTTAGTTGAAAAGAAAAAACAAGCCAGCCACCAGGCAAAGGTAGCAAAATTATTGAATGCCAATCTATTGGATATATATCTTGAAAAGGAAATACGTCCTCTTCACTTCAAAGTCGTTATTAGTTGTATTTTGAAGAAAATGAGAAGCCGATATTTCCGGCATATAATAATAGATTAAAAAATTATGAAATCATTTTCAAATAGCTGCATTCACCTTTCCTCTCCCCCAAGCACCAACTGATCAATAAGAATCCCAGTCCGTGGAGCATATTGCTGGCATTCCCAGCGTTTTTCAAGTGCATCTACCTGTCCTGTAAACCTGTCTGGCTGCTATGGAAAGACCATGGACAGGTCGGTTGATCCTCGTCGTGAAGTAGAAACGACGAGTCCAAGTACGGTAAGTTTAATATAAAGGTCTGGGAGTCGAATCGAACCGGCGTGTCGCTGTATTCCCACGACGGCCATAAAATGGCAGGAACCGTATGTACCCAGCAGATCCTGGTATATTCCACTCTTGCCCAGAGCCGCACAGCAAGAGAGTCTACCCTTCAAATATATGTATATCTACAGACAGTGCACAGCGAAGTCAACTTTTACAATAACTGACTGTAGCATTTACCTATAAAGTGCAAAGTATAGCTGTTTACTTTAAAAGCACACATGTTCTTTTTAACTCCATCACATACAGAGCGGCCAGACTTTAATGAAAAACTAGATCTTTATGCGTCTGGAATAGAGATGATCTGTTTTTCTGAAGTCGTCCTTTTTGCTTGCAAGTCCACTACGCAATTAACCAAATATATTACAAGCGCTTTGTCTTGTTATACGCCAAATTCAACAAGTAATTGGGCACAGAAAATCAATTGCCTACGAATTACCACCATACAATCGAGACGTGGTATCGATCCGTTACCTCACTAATTCATAGTTGGACTCAATGCAATTGGACACAAGGTACACCATTAGCTAGCCATCAATGGCTATTGATTGAAAATACATTATTTATTTATGAACGACAGAGGGAAAGAAACACCCAACGTATAATTCCTGAAATTAAATACCAACATAAATTCATTCAAACGATAACGTTTTACAAATACTACAAAATAATTTACATGCTGCATAATGAAGACTTGCTTTACACTTCTATATAACGTCATTTAATTGCTTCACTATTAAGAGCAATTATGTTCATATACCGTGAAATCATGAGTTATATTAATGCGATGTTTACACCATTTTAATGGTTGTAGCTTTTGCTAGCAGCTATAGTTAAGATAGACATAATTAAATGTGTTAATTGTTTTATCCAAAACAATGTAATAAAAGTTAATCGGCAAAGATACATATTTAGGTTAACCAGAGAAATTAAAAATCGATATATGGTATAAGTAGCTACATGTTGTAGACATTACCTTGTGATGTTCAAACAGTAGATGTTACTTGCAGCACAATTAATTCACGTTTATCATAACTAATTTAATCAAATTAACTATTTACAAATAACAAAACAAAACGATAATCACACTGCTGTCAGACATAGTAGTACAAACTTTAAGCGCTACGGCGCCAGCACTCGCTGCTAGAGGCGCTGTGATCGCTATAAAATAATCCAATTTGATACCAATTTTGGGGATAATATGCAACCAAAAATGAATAAAATGCAGGATCCAGTTAATGTCAACGATACACCTCCTTGAAATAAATAATCTCCTAAAATTCAGTAAATCAAAAATTATATTGTTTAAAATTCATTTATGAATGTTTCCTCATATGAAAATTACATTAATTTCTTCATTTCAAAATGTACAGATTAATAAATAAGGAATGAGTGTTATATGTACTTACATCATAATGTGATTATTATCTACAAAATGTACAGAAAATACATAGTTTCCCATCGACTTTTAAATCATTTCCCGTACTCCTTGAAAATCACCGCAGAACTTACGAAACTTGTGCAATCATTAAACTAAAGATGTTCAATGTAACAATTAACTTCCAAATTATTCATATAAACTGAATGCATATAAAATCACTGAAGGTAGTGTTAGAAAATGGCAGTAAACACAAGGATATTCAGTTGTAAAATATTTTGTCAACAAACTCCCAATTCATTTGTGAGGTGGCTTCTGTTTATGGCTAGCTGAAAAATAGAATAAATTCTATTAGTTTATACGAATCGAAGGAACGGAAATTAATTTGTGTGATATGATATTGTCTCAAAGCTTAGAAACTCCCTCCGAAATCAACGTAAAAATTAAACAGTGAGCAAATATAGAATCCACTACCATAGGTGAAAAATAATATTCAAATATTAAGTTTTAGAAAAGTCGGCAATCCCGTACCTGTTTGCGGGTACGCGAACTCCGTCAAGTTTGCGATCATATCATCCACTAAATTAAATGTACCTAAATGAGAGGTAAATCGATCAGTCGAATCGTTCATATATTTGCGTAATTTGAAATGTTTTATGCTCCATATTTAATAACTAATATATCAATACGTACCTGTATGTTGCTGCGTTGTATAATTACTTTTATATTTAAGTGCACCTGGTGCCGTTGTGTAATTGTTATTAGAATTCTGAAAAAGAAATAACAATACATTATAGAAAAGAATCGCACACATTTCATCGGTTACTGTTGAAATCACTTACACTATAATGCTTCTCGGGATGTGATGTGCTCGAACTGGAATGGGCACTGCAAAACGTCGCAAAATAAAGAAAATAAAATAAAACCAACGAGATTATTCAACTGCACCTATTATAATTTTTTGAGGACGTAGTAGCTGATGGAGGTGCGCCCAAAGAATTCTTCAAATCAGTCAGAAACTGTCGATGATAGACATCTTGAAAGCTAATACCAGAGTAATCTGTTTTTGCCTGTTCATTTGAACTTTGCGGAGACGAAGACATATTGCTGCTAGTACCGCTTACTGCACTTTTCGTAGAGACATTCTTATTGTAGGCAGTCATATTGTTCAATCGCTTCAGATTCTCCATCAGTTTTAAAATATCCTCGCCCTCGTGATTTTTCATATCTTTCTTCGTCGACTTGTCGTTATCGATTACATCTGGTTTACTCCCTGAGAGAGGATATTGAAATAAATTGAATGAATTATGACAAACAGCAATTAATTACCTATTTTATTTTTAGGTTCAGAGGCACTTTTAACAGGCTGATACACAGGCGCATCATAATACTTGTTTTTGCTTTTTGATGCCTGCTTTCGTTTTGGATCGGTACTATTTGTGGTGGTTCTGGGAGCCGGAGCACCATCTTCATCATCAAGAATTATAACAGCGTCGTCGGTCGTTTCTTTTTTAATATCAATCATGGGCTTCGGCATAAAATTCTCTAATGGTATGCGCGTTGCATTTGATGCGACAGAAATGGGCGAACCGTCCATTTCAAGTTTTGGTATAATAATTTCTGTGGATATACGCGGTTTATTTGGTTCGGAATTAGTATCCGAGCTGCTAGATAAACGGGATTTGCTTGTATTTGCCGCTTTCATAATATTTTCTATATTGTGTTCAGTGGGAACGCGCCTACTATTGGTGTCACTATCCGGGTGTTGAGGTAAATTAACAAATTTCGTCGTCTTCTCTATAGTTGCGGACAGAGAGTCTTTCGTGTCCGGCTTGTATAATGTCCGCGCTTGTATTGTGGACTTGGGTTGACTGTGTGTTTGATGAACATCACTCAGTTTAGGTTTGTCAATTGGACTAATAATTACTGAATTTACAGCATTTGAATTGAAAAGTGGTACTGAAGTAGAGTTTTCTATTTTGTCAATAGTTAAATCACTTCCTTTCGGCCGTTTGGGTATTTCTTGGGTCGGAGCCCCCGTAGGTTTAATGGGAGTGATGGAGAGAGCATTATTGGACTGTAATTTTTGTACGTCTTTTGCGGTTAAAACCGGGCTCTTTGTGCGTTTCGGCGCCGCCTCTTTATTCACAACCTTTTTAACTTGTTTTGACTGCTTGATGGAACCACCAGCATCCCGAGTCGATGATATAACTGTTGGTGGCGACTGCAACACTTCCGAACTGGAATTTAATTCCACTGACACATTAGCTGGTGGTGGCTTCTTTTCAAACGTATTCCATAATTTGAATAAAGCTGCCATAGTCATCCAACCTTCGGGCCAAATTGTCTTCACGTCAGACTTCATGAAAAGATTTAAATAGATGTCAATGCTCTCTTTCGTTTTGCCTTCATAGATTAACAAGCGCTTTTTAATAATTATGATTTCCCTAAACATTTTACGCGTCTCCTCCGACCAACTAAACTTTCTCTTCGGCAATCGAATTGTTTTACTTTCCTCAGTCTCCATTGTTTTAATTTGGTTGATCCGCATACTTTCTCGCTCATACTTTTCCAGCAGTTGAGGCATCATTGCGTCAACTTTTAATTTAAATTCACTGGTAAGATTTTGCAGTCGTTTCATATCCTCCTCCATTACCAAGTTTTTGGCACGTTTACACAAATTTTCCTTCTTACATTGGAAAATCGGTGATAAATGTTGATAGATACGTGAGCGTGATTGTTTACCCAGTACTTTACTTTTACGTTCAAACCTAAAAAGGGTAATATTTATAGTAATTACATTCAAAATGATTGTATACTTACAGAATTAATAAACTATTTACAGATCCACTATATAAATCAACTTTTTTATCCATATTTTTCTGTACAATTTCTTTAATTTTCCGAATTATATCAGATATATTGTCCGGTAAATTTTCCGGTAACTGCACCACATCCATCTTTTGCGGGCTCAACTCTGGAGGCTCGCGTTGACACGGTGAAGATGGAGCTTTCTCCGGTTCCATTAATATAGCAACACTGTCTTTGTCTTTATCTATGCTTACAACAGCATCAACTTTATCACTAACACTATTAACATTTTTCTCTTTATTATCACTAGTTTTACTTGGTTTTGAGTCTTTACTCGGTTCATCGTCACGCTTGTCTTTTAAGAGTTCTTTAACAGTCTTCTTTTTATCGGTTTCACTTGCTGCTTTTTTCGGCAGTGGTTTAACGTAGTTCGACTCGGGAGTTAGCTTCTTCTTCGGCGGTAGACCGTTCGTGGTGCTCGCATTAACAGCACTACTACTACTACTACTCGTAGCAGCTGGAGTGACCTTTTGCTTCTTCTCTACTTGCGTTGCTGTCTTATCAGACTCCTTATCCTTTTCCTTATCAGTCTCAGTCTCTCCATCGCTGTCTGAACTTTCTAATACTCGCTTACGATTTTTCGGGCGATCTTCGTCCTCATCTTCAGACGATGACGACGAAGAACTGGAAGATAAGTCTGAGCTCACGCCCTCATCAGTCTTAAACTCCAAAGCACCACAATTGATATAGAAGCCGCCGTGCAAGGTGGTGACATTCATAGGTATCATCTCGTCATAGCCGTCTGTGTTGTCGATAAATGAGTCAGATTCGTCATATCCCATTCCGATATCTGCGTATTCATCTCGACGCCCCCGGCGTTTCTTCTTAGTTGGTGGCCCAGCACCCTAGCACAAAATTAAATTACATATGCTGCCAATCCTGATTACCAATATACATACATATTTTGCCTCCATTTCCATTGCGATTCGTTTGACATCGTCATCTTCCTCATCGAATGGATCGAGGCCATTGGGAGTTTTGCCATTGGCAACTTTTTTATCCTTTTTCTATAAATATAATCAAGTGTGAGAATTAAATCCGTTGAAACTCGACAAATCAAATTTAAACTTAATACATACTACTACCACAGGGGCAGCACTTGTTCAAAAGCGTTCGTTCCACATCTTTTTAGAAAAATAAGCAAGTTTTACAAACTAGAAAATATTCCTTCATTAAAGCAGTACATGAAACGCATTCATGCATAAGAAATAATAAAACGACTTATATTTATCAAGCATTGAACACTGACTTTGCGAAAATTGATTCTCTAGATAAAAGTGGAACTTGTGTGATGAACGCAATCTGACTCACTCTACAGAAGTACGGTGCGCTCCAGTAAAGCGCAGCACGCGACTACACTCAACGGGGAAATGAAAGTTGCATGCTCGTACTCATAACAAATACCACGCGGTGTGCGCGTCAGGGAATCCAAGTCTCGGTTGCTTCAGACGGTTTCTGCTTGCCTGATACTTTCGCGCCTCATACGCGCTCGTGATCGGCACGTTACGGACAAGCGCAAGCAAAAAACTAATAAATATAGCTAATCAATCATTAATAAACAAATGACCATGCATCACAAATATGTTTGACAATAAAATTATGGACTAACTAAAATTTAAGATAAACGACGGAAGCGTGTGCACGTCGCAGCGCGTTCTCTTCGATGGTGGTACGCACTCCTCTCCGCGGTCACGTACGCTTTTCTCACACTAGTCCACATCTATGACAGTTTTTGAATTTCACGAGCAAAAAAGCATATTGCAAATAAATAGTCCATCCGGTGATTTAAATTAGAAAAAGTGATCACTATGCTTTAATCAATTTCGAGTATTCGTATAAATATCACGTAGCCTTCGTTCATTATTGCATTATTAACAAGGTACAGCGTTATTATAACAAACGAAACGCGGTGACTACGTCACGAAATCGACTTATTGATAATTTATATGCAAAATTTAGATATTTTCTCATAAGGCCACATTCAATAAATTCACAAGTACCATGCAAATATAGCAGTTACCATGCAGTATATGAAGTTTTGGCATGCAGCAGGCGTTGAAATCCACGCGAAGGCGACATATGCAGTCGTGTGTGTATGCCGAGAATGTATTTTACGTACAAAAATGATAAAATCTATGGGCAGCATTTGCCTCTTCGACTGTTTAATAGTTGGATATTTGATAATTTCGAAATGCGCGCGGATGGCCGCGTGTACCGCTCGCCTTCGCCGTGCTCGTGCGAGTGCGTTCGAACCAAACAACAGCAGACACATGTATTGGCGGCTATACAGACAGTTAGCAGTCGACGAAGGCAACCATCAAAACGGCGTGCTTTTCGTTATTTTTATTTATGTATCGTCGCTCCCAAAAACGACAATGCGTTGCTCGAGCCCAACCCTTAGAGAATTGCTTAGGGCCATCGATATCACCTTGCACACCGCTAGCTTTCGCCCGAAAATGCCGCGCAATGCGCCCGCCTAACGTACATCTAAGATGAGTTGTATGCGCGCTTGGTGCGTTTGTTGAATAATATTTTTGCAACCATTCCCTTCTCAAACATGGCGGTCCCCGTATTCTCACATCTTTTCAATGTAATTACTGATGTCGAAATGTAAAAGACGACAGACTTGCGGCCCGTGTCCCGGATGCGGACAGCCGCGTGCAACTGTTATTCTCGCGTGGAAGGTCCATCCAGCACGATTAAAATATAATACGAAAACGTTCACCATTTTCTATTTCTCGAAACAATCGGCGCAGCACTCACCTTTGCAGCAGCCAGCTCTTCCTTGTAATTGAACACGGGACATGTGTCCTCGTTCGATTCGGGCAAAGTGAACGTGATTCGGACGCTCCGCGCCAGCGGTTTCTTGGCTTTCTTCGCGTCATTTCCACCAGCGGCACCAAAAGGTATCAGTGTCGCACGTCGATTTTCTGACATTTTCGCGCATCACACATTCAACAAACGTACCACGTATTTCCGCACAACGCGACAACGACAGCAACGGCAGCAGCCGGGTTTCGCTCCAACATGTTTCTCAATTAGACGCACACCAAATCGAAACCGCACATATGTACACAAGCTCGCAATCCGCGCGACTGCACACACTTTACGTATACATGTCGGCCTAACCTAATATTCATACCCGATGCGCACGCAATCCCCGTCTCGCACTGCGTGTGACAGCGATCAGATGTTATATCGGGCAATGCCACCTACAATTCTGCTTTCCTCGACGCCAACTGCGATGCGAAGAGGGCAGCAAATACTAGTACTAAGTGACCTCTATGAAATACAAATCTCACTACATTTAAAAATACAGATTCCATAACGAAACTCTACTAGTTATCAAATAGTTTCACTAGAGGACTGCACGAATTCTAATTTTCTTCTTTCATGTTTAGATTTAAACATTGCATTTTTTTGTAAGAATTTGGTTTAGAAACTAGTAACATGTACATGCTGTATTCGAAATATTGTGCAGCTTTTAGAGACATTCAAAGACATATAACCTTATATTTTGTGGAATAATTTATTACTTGTTATATTTAAAATTTTATCAATATTCATTTGGAAGCTCGTTTATTCAATCAATGTTGATGTTGGCCAACTACAGACGTCCTCAGGAGGATGACTGAATCAAGCAATGCGTCGAAATTGTGCACACTGCAGCCAAAGTGTAATAGAATTCCATCCCAATGGTGCATATAGTCAGCTATGTAGCACCAGTCTCTTGGGGAATGACCCAGCTATTGGGAATAGGAATGCTAGAGTGTTCCCTGAAGCTGCTTGAAAATTCCATTCCGCAGGTTGGAAACGTTGTCTAGTGAGTGTGTGTACCTTGGCGAAGAAGCACAAAAGACATCACAGAGAGAAAACAAGCTCACTGGTCACTCATCAAATATGTAAGAAGCAAACTTTGCACTCAGTTGTGTCACACACACGCACGCTAAGAAGACCCAAGTTATTTCCACTAACCACTAACGGTCAAGTACAATCAAGTAAGCACAAGTGCATTAGCCATTGTCATTCTTTCCCCGTTGGCAATTGTGTTAATGAGATTTCTTCAATCACGGTTTGCAAGCTCATTGGGTGATCGAATTATTTATTCATGCAGCATGGAAGCCATGAAATGAAACACATAAGTTTTATAGGAGATGAATGCCTTTGATGCATTTAAAATTGGCACTTGTCACTTACATGTTGCTGAGCATCGAGCAGCAGGTTTGATATTCGATAAAATTTATGGGAAATTGTGGTCGGTGGGCCATAAAATCCAATGCGAAATATCAACGTCTACGTGCATATGCTAACTAAAAGGGATCTAAACACGAGTAAGTATGCAATAAACGTCGTCGCATATTTATATTATCGTCGTGTTTCTGGACTTTCAGTACACGTTGTCGCTGCGAGTTTGACATCTTAATTGTGGACAGGAACAAGACGAACGTGGCGCTGTTTGAATTAATTCATGTATTCATAACTCAAGTACAATAATAAAGGTACAAACAGTGCTGGAACGGAAGCCTTTATATTGTTTTGCGAACTGTTTTAGTTTCGGTATCGTGCAAACTTTGCTTTATGCAAACAAGTCGAAACATCAATGACTATGGAAATTTTATTGAAGTCACAAGTGAGTTCAAAGCTAAAGTTCTTTGCTCTCAAAAGAATTTTTGAATTAACTGTTGTACATACATCGAAGGTATCATTAAATCGTTAGACAAGAATTTTGAACAAAAGTCAACATTAAATTGTATTTCATATTTGTGGAAACCAAGTGAACACTCGTCCATTCACACTTGCCTATTATGAAACACTGGCCAGGCTATTATGAAAAATTATTAATCCCGAATTCATTACACGCATGAATAATCCCCTTCCGCCGACAAAGTGTTACGAGTCGCGTTTGTATTCTTGTTGAGCTACTATTGGCGGTAGCGGTGGCGGCGACTCAACGGACATTCCACGCAAAGCAACGGTCGCTAATAAAATGGCTCAGCGTTGTGTGCTGATGGCATAAATGCTGGAAATGCAATGGGCTCTGATGAATGATGAATTATTCAAAAAGCCAGCGAAGGTTTTCAGATTTGATACGCATCAAATTCGTGAGCTATACTGTTTTGTGTGTGTGTTCGAGAGAGCCGCCCCGCAATCATAATAATAATAACGAACGGCCATAATGAACGACATTTAAATATACGTTTTGTTATTGTGATATTTGCCGTATGTTTTAGCAAAGTATTTCATGCCATTTAGCCGCATGTTTCGCAAATTTTATCACATTTAAATGGCCATTATCGCCGCATTAGCATTGCGCCGGCAACATTTTTATATGGCGGACGATAATACCGCTTAACATTTATACGTTTTCATTGTTCTGTTCGTATTCGGCGCGCACGCGTTCAAAAGAAACGTTTAATGATATTTAATGAGTTGCAACCGCGCGCCGATATTGATTGCAATTTAATTGCATTCGTTAATTTTTGCACAATAATTTTCCGGTCGTTCCCGCATTTAATAATTTTAAACTGCAAGTTAAAGCGTTGTTATGGCCGCCTACCGATTCGAAAAATAAGATGGAAAATTGAAATGTATATCGCGCATATTTACGCGAAAAGAAAGTTTCTAAAGACTTGTTTTGCCCGAAGCATTTTTCTTGGTGTTCGTGAATGGGATTAGTTCAATCATTGAAAACGCGTTCTTTTACCCTCGAGCGCTGCACCGTCCGATTTCCTTAAACGTTCACCACTATTACGCTTTCGCGTTTTCCGCGATAGTTGCATTTATTGGTGCTCTGCATTTTTCCCTCCATCGACCAGCATTTATGAAAGAAACTCCGGCGAGCAACAAAGCTGGGAGTCGGCGACGCAACAACAACAACACGACATACCATTACGCTCCGGTGGAAGAAAAGTGTTCAGGAATAAAAGTTCAGTCGGTCGACCATGCGGATAAAACCGTCGGGCTTCTACTTGCTCGCACACACCACCAAACACCATGGATCTGTTAAGTTATGATAGATGATAAAGTCAATATCCTAACACATAACAAGAAAAAGCGTCCGTGAAGACATAAACCAGTAATACGTTACCAACGAAGTTTATTTCTTCCACCGTCACCGTTTTCATCCATTCACGGTTTTTGCATTTGCTTTTGTATGTGGGATCGTTCCCTATAAAGGAGTTTATTTTAAATAGACGACCAGAAATATGGAAAACTTTTATTTGCCGTTGAAATTTTATATTTCAATTTAAATGAAGCAAGTGCTTAAACGAATTAGTATTTTATTTAATTGTTTGTCTTGTAAATTCAGAGCAAATTTGGCTTCTAACACAGAGGTCGAAGGAAAATTCATTATAAAAAGCGACGAGGACGAAAGTATGAAAAGAATTCGTTTCTGCCCACGTTCCAGAGTCTTGAATTTGCTTTGCACGCTTTACTTGTGTTGAATGCCCTGCGCCGAATTTTTTCCCTCCTCGAACGAAGAAGCGCCATAAAATATGCACGCCAAGGAGACAAATTCAATCCGTTTATTGAGGCGGGTAGTTTAAATAGAAAATTCCTTAGTGAATTTTCCATTCTATATAGCACATCCCTTATGTGAATGTATATTTTATGATGTGTGTAAATTGAATGTTATTCACGACACGTTTATCTGTTAACTCGCCCTCTTCTTCGTCGCCGCCGCCGTCACCACAGCCGAATGTCGTTTTCGATTCGACTGCACACGCACAGCTTCCTCTTCATGAAACATCGTCGTGTAAGAAGCGGCAATGCATGAAGATGAAGGAACACTGTGGTAACCGCAATTCACGCAGAGAATACCGAGCAAACGAATTACAAATTGGCGGCAGCAGAAAGAATGCATTTGCAGGCAGCAATATTAAATAATTTTACTACGTGCGGCTGCTACATTTACTAAAAACTTATGCAACTCTTTCTAATTTCATTTTTATCTATATATGCGAGTTTATATCTATCTAGTAAATTCGCCACCTTTTTATGGTGATTAATATTTTGATAGGCCATATTCATTTGGACGTTTATCACTTGCATGAAATGTCATCTTCTACTGCACTTCTTCATGAAATGCCAGCGCAAACTTTAAAAAGTTTAATTTTATTCGTGCTAGTTTTACTCTTTTCCGCTGCACATTGAGATTAAGTTAAAGAATCTTAAAAAGTTGCTTTTTATAGATGGAGGTCATAATTATAGTAAACCATCTCAACAGACGAAGGATTTATCTATCCTGAAGACAGCAAATAATCTTTCGATTGTGTTTTTGTTCGTTTTTGGGAAATCATTATTGGTAATAAATCAACGATTATTTGTAATATTCGATTGGCACACAAAGTGTGGAAAGTTTGCATTCGACCAAACGATAGCAAGACAGAGAAATTATTGCCACAGGAGGAGATAAGCTGATAGCAAATGGGCAAAATGCCGGTGGCGGTGGTCTGTAATTGAAGAAAACACAACCCTTTGCCAATGACTTATTGTTATGATTCTCATCACACGGTATATTACACTCTTAGGGTTGGTTGCTACCATTGAATCCGCGTCGCGGCGCTCTGGCGGTTTCTCGGTGGTGGTGTTGCCGGCTAATCCACTCGATTCCCGGGCGTGTTGCAGTTTGATGCTGAGCCAGCAGTTTGTCACATCGGAGATATGAGTGGCCTGCAAGAAATATTATCTCGGCAATGGGGGCGATGAAATGAATGCGGAAACCCAACAGGCGAAATCTTAAGCAGTCGAATAAATGCAAGGCGGGCAAAGTTTGTTTGTGGTGTTGCGTTTAAGTAATTTATTCGCCTGGTCTGTGTGAATCCTGTGGACATTTAAAGCACTCCATGCGCCACAACGAGGACATGGTGCTTGCGGTCGCAGATGTTCGCACACGATCAACGAACGCTTTTGCCTCCTCATCCTGTAAGTCCGCAAGCATTCGTCCATCTATCCTTCTTGCTGGATGGACGCAAACCTTGCAAACAACCATGCCAAATGAATGTACTTGCTTATGCTATTTTTTACGCGTTGTGTGCGGTCCGCAGCCGGTTAGTTCAACCCTCTTTTTGCCTCCCTGCATTTATCAGTGTCCTTTATTAACTCAACCGCAGGCAAGGACATCAATAAACTGACTTACTAAGCAAAAAGTTTGCTTGGGTAATATGGAAATCATAGTCGCCATTTATAGGAATCAAGCTTGACTAAATATTATTCTTCGTAATTATAAAAACATTATGAATCTCGCTTAATAAATTGCTATTTCTTGATGTAATGTCTCAACGTAATATTTTATTAGTGAAATTTCTTATATCCGGAAGTAGTGCCTGAAGCTATTCTTCAATATCAACGCATGTTCATTCGTCCTGTAAACTTCCCCAGGGTGTCGAAATGTGTAAAGTTTTGTTATAGATGCAGTGGACTCGTTTGGACAGCGCGGATATCGCATATAGTGGACGACGGCCTTTCTCAAGAATACGAATCCAAAGAAGCATCCACGAGCACCAGAACGTCCATTCGCTCGGCGCTCATAAAATATGAATTATTGTATGGAGTTCGTTCGCGCGCGAGCAGCCAACTTCCAACAACAACGCGTTGCCTTCAGATGGTGCACTGAAGGGTTCACTTGAGCCTGATACCCATAATACCAATGTGTCATGCGATATGGCATCGGTTGTACGCGCTCACAAGATATATTCACTCTTTTTATTAGCGTCCAAAGACACATGTAAAAAACGATATTTCACATGAACTTGCATGGCTCATAAACCATACAACTTCAATACGTGTGTGGGAGGATTGAATTATTGTATTTTAATTAGCATTGAATACTCGAGTGGATTTGATTGAAATAATAAGTGTAAACTCAAATTATAAAATGCAATGTCAATGCATAATTAATGAATCGGTGATTCGAGGCGAACCCCAAAACGCCCATACTCAAACAAAACTTGTCGGAACTATAGCGCCGCATAATAATAGTTTCCCATCCTCTCGAATTGGTCGACTATGTGAATGTGCGTGGTTGTTGTTGTTGTTGTTGTTCTGCTGCCATCCTACACTAACGGGACTTGCTGGTGGCGGCTACATTCATCGGATGGCAGGTCCGCTCTCTCTGTGGGGATGTGCGCCTGTTTATATTTAAACTCGCCAAGTCAATTAAGCGTAAATGATAGATCAGCTGTCAGAGGTGTTATTAACGGATTGCTGTATTTTGATATAACAATTCTCAGCGACGAAGCGCATAAATTAATTAACATTCAGTCGAGTTGCGTTCGAGTTCAATACATGCATTCCGCTTGTTTAGAGTTTCAGCTCTGGACTCAAAATGCCTTTGCTTACAGCGCATTGGATGCTGTTTTGCAATCATTAAAAATTTTACAAACTTCAGTAATTCTCACACATTTTATTTCTAATCAAAATCATAAAAATATTGTAATTGATTATGCTTGAAACACTGTGTATAATGTTGGTTTATTTATAATTTAATAAAGTCGTTGAAATAAATGAAATCTACTTTTATTTTATTGCATATTTTAGGATAAATTCGTTGAATTTCAATGGTGTTAAACGCATATAATTGTTTTTAATATTTAACCAGATTAAACTATCACTTCCATTCGGATTTGTTTAATCGATTTTCAAATTAATTACATTGCAAATTTTTCGACTTCAACGTTCATTGATTCACCATGTTTTAATATGGCAGTAAATTTGATTTTTCATCGTTTGCTGTGTTTTTCTTTTTGTTCCCTGGAGATTATTGATATCTGCGGAGCAAAGAAAGCACCAAGAGCATAGAAGATTAAAAAATACTATTTTGATGAAGAGAAAACAAGAAAATCAACGTGACTTTAATATTCTTCTTGAGCCCTTCTATCGTTGAATTGCACTTGCATTCGTGCGCTTTCTTCGTTCAGTTCTCATCGGAGGCGGCAAAGATTTCGTATTCGGCTTTGGCTAGCGATCGATGCTTATCTCTCGAAGGGACGTTTGGCGAAGCCCATGGGAATCCGTTTACGTTTACTACGCACGCCGATATTCACGTTCGCTATACGTACGTACGAAGAGCACAAGTAGTGTGCATTGATGCCACATAAGCAGAGATAACTAAAAGTCAAAGCATTGCGTACTTCCAACAAGCGCAAGAACAAGCACAGAAGGAAGAAGAAGGCTCGATTGGGCTGCGAATCCTTTTGGCGCACAATCCTCCCTCGGCGGTCCTTTCATACACCAATAATTTACTTTATATCCCTTTCGATACTGATAACTCTTCAGGACCGTGAGTAATTGCCTAAAAATTCCAAGAAACACTAAAATATTGCTGCATTTCTTCATCATATAATTAACGAGAGAACTACTTTTACAAACAATAATGTAGATAGAGTTGCGTTATTAATTCATTACAAGTTTTCATAAGTTAATTTAATAAACTTACATATTCCGGACGAGAAGGGAAAAGGTAAATTAAGTTGCGCAGACGGGAAAGTGGAAACAAACACAAAAGTAAATTAGTTTATTAAATTTAGCAAATTTGTGAATGCATATGCGGATGTAGGTGGGTATATCATAGTCATTGGGCATTGTTAGCGCGGGCAGCTCATTCGTTTGTAAATAAATTTCGCTCTCCTGCGCTCGCGTTTTGACGGACGTGAGCTTTGTTCAAATGTGGCAATGCACTCACCGGGTTTGATGGCTCAAGCGCCTTCCGAAGGAGTACGTTTCGCGCATATAAATATCAAGAGCGCATGCAAATTGCACACTCAAAGAATAACAACAGTAACGAGCCAACGTTTCGTCTTGAGCGCACAACAATTTCCAGTTGCAAATTATAATTCAGCGACATAATCAAGTTATTTTATTTCAAGTACGTACCTACATATAAAAATGGAAGCACAAAGTCGATTATTTCCCGATGTCATTTTCTGCTGCTCTGACTTTTTTAAGGCATCTCTGTTAACATTTGAAGAAAGCGCTTCAATACGCCGAGACGTGTGAATGTTCGCTGAATGTCTGTTCGTTGCGAAAGGAGACAGCGTCGCGTTGAACTCACAGATGCTAGACACTCTATTCTGTTGAAGAAACTGAAAAAATACGTTTAAAAAGGTCCTTTAAGCTTTGAAGGCGAACAAAGATCGCGATGGGGAAGAACCTATCAGCCATTTAGCACCAGACAGGAAATGCCCTGTCGAAAGTTTGATTAAGACAATGGCACGCTTCGGTTTTCTCTATAAAGAGGTTTTTCACCTTTACTAGATGAACTTTTAAAGTATTTGTGTTGCTGTAATGTGTTTGACCGTAACTTCAAAAATATTTGAGATGTAATTGCCTCGTTCTATTTTTATAAATTTTGACGTGTCGATTGGCGCTGAAGATATAAAGTGAAATGAAGACATAAAATTGGAAGGAGTGTCGTCTACTGATGAATAGCTCTTTAAATCTACAGAAATAAATTTATAGCGCGTTGGCTTTTTTGTTTCAGAGTAAGTTTTTCAAGCGCCAATAACTTATATAACTTATCACGAGAGAGCTTTCAGCGACGCGCGTGAACAACTCCGAAGTTGACTCGTCTCGGGGGGGAATCGATGACAATAATTCTATTGGAAGGATTCGAAAATGAAAGATCGCCAGCCAGATATCACATAATGGATGGTCCACCACTACTTGCGCACGCTTTTCCGTCGACGCTTTTTCGCCGCCTCGCTGCAACAGTTATATCTCTATTACATGTCACGCGGCGCGCCGCAACATTTCACAGGCTATTTATTCAATTGAGAAGTTTTCACACTTGCGTTGTAACTTTTAGCGAAAAGTCGCTTTGGTGATCGAGGAGCGTTATCTACTAATAGAAACTGCATCTGTTTTTGCATTGACGCAGCGTTGAAATCCAATTTCGTGTTATTCGCGTTATGAAGTTTCCGGATACATGGCACGTCACCGTCGTCGGCAAAGGTGAATGCATCTTTGAGGCACATAACACGAAGAGGAACATCAATGAACGACGCACGTGATTGAAGTTCGCCACACTGTGAAAGCTTCCTTATTAACCCACTTAGCGCTAGCACGTACACTGTGAACGAATTGCGAAGCTAGCAGTGATAAAAGAAGAGCCAAGCTGAGTCTAATTAAATATGTCTGATGAACTGCGCATAACAAATACACATAGGTGCATGCGCACGCCGTTATTTCATTAAAACTCGTCGCAGGTTATTAGCTGCCGGTGTACTTTAATGCAATAATTTTACATTCTTCATTGACATTCTCTCCATGTTTGTAATGTATTTTAATGTATTATATTATGAATAAGTTAAAAGTAAATATACTAGATGTTTAATTGTGTTACTTTTTTAATAAAGAGTGTGGCAACAATCCTTGGCTATTTTAAAGTGAATTTAAATAGTGGTACTTATTTATATTCGAGATGAGAAAAAATCATTCTACATCTTTTCTATATGGATTATCGCATTCAGCAATAATTATTAATGGAGTTTTTGAAATTTTCAAGTTTTTCCTCAATGAAATGTTCTGTTGCAACAAGATATTTTTCTAGTTATGTGCTTCAGCATACCATGAATAATTTCTGTATTAACTACAAACGCCTGTCAGAATTTCTTCAATTTCCTTCAAAGTACCCGATATAAGAAACGTGGTATGATAACTTCAATTTAAGATACTACGCCTCAATGCAATATTAATTCCAACAAAATATAAAGTAGTTGTTAGTTTAACTTATCTTTATGCCCACTAAATGGTCTAACGTCCATCACGTTTGAGTTGAAACGTGCATTAATTAGAGCACATGGTCAATTTAGTTTACTATTACGCCATACGGTAATTTTCAGGTTACTTCGCGGACTTTTTTTGTGAGAAGTATGTACTCGCAACCAGCCAGTTGTTAATTACAGCTGAGTACATTATCCTTTCATTGTCATTAGTTGCTTTATAAGTATTGTGTTTACTGCTGTATGTTTTGTATATTACCGGTATATTTCCTATTATTGTAGTTATGTTTCCAAGAATAATTCTTGCATTCTGTCTTGGGTGTCATCATATAAGCTTTTCATTTCATCATAGAACTGATATCTTCTGTTGAGGTATATAACTAGACCAATATTTTCAAACACTTTTGACTAGTTATTCATTTTGATCAGTTACAAATCATAGAACAACCAATAATAAAGATGTTATACGTAAATATTCTGCTCTGTGAGCTTGTGTCTTCCGAGCTAAATGGAGCAGGATACTCTAATTGCTGTGTTCACAAAACGACAGCACAGCGAATCTCGAAATCATCAACAAACAAAAATTGCAAACCTCTCACATTGAAGTCTCACTCGTCGAGCAATCCAATTCAATTAAAAATTGAAATATATACTTTTAAAAATTTGATAACCCGATTGGCTTAAAACAACTATTCGCGATTGACAATCGACAACCCTACCATAGGAGTATACTAACCCCTTTACACATAAAAGTAAATATGTAAACGTAAGACCGTAGAAAAGTGTACGGTAATAAAACCTATTTAATTTTCCGCGTCCGTTGTAAGTCGTCATCTACTTATGCAGATGAATATTACATTTTTCAGCATGGTGAGTTCTTCAGCATGCGCACCACTTTAATCAGACGCAACGAGCACATCGCGCGCAGATAAATGCACATTCGCAACAGCATTTGGCGAAAACAAGGCGGCGTAACTTTGTCCAAGAAGACACAACGGAAGAAAGCAAGAAAACATTTCGAATGTATTTGCTGCAAGCGAGAGCTTAGCGGTTGCCATTTTTGTTTTCATTAGTTGAGTGTGTGGCTTTATAGTTTTATTGTTATTAATTTTTTCATCTCACTGCCAGCACCTCCAAGGAACGCGTTCAAAGTTTCAATGTTCGTTGGTAATTCAACTTGTTGAAGTTAACTTCTGAGGTTTCAATTATTTTTATAACTTTACAAAATCTTAACTTGCATAATTTTCATAACCTAAAATCCGCTATATTAATTATTTAATTGTGCGCAAATTTTTAAAACTCATTAAGATTCTTTATGTTCATTAAATTTTTGAAACAAGCTGTGAGGAGAAAAAGAATATGTAGGTAGTAACAGCCTAGAATTGGCCTTTTCAAGTCAAATAAATAAACTTGGTGTGACTTAATTGAATTAGCAAGTTGGAAATGAAATAAAAATATTACGTGTGCCGTCCTTGAGTGAATTTCTTGCAATTTAACATTAGATTTGTTTCATTTACACGTTAATTACGACTGAAATACGCTGTACAAATAGCGTACGCGCATAAATTGCGCAGCCGAAATTGCATAGAGCACCTTGCAAAATATTTTTCTTTAATTTCGCCATGAGCGAGCCAAACTGGCTTTTAATTTCGCATTATTTTTTCTCGTCGTGCTCTAAAGTGTGCCGGCTTCACAGGACGGCGGCGGTGTTGTATTTCGCATTCTGCCAGCACTCATTAATTTTCATCTCGTCGGGTTTGTTGTTTAATTAAGTTTTCAATTTTAATTTCGCCGGCTGCGAGCACGGGAAGCCTTACGTTTTTCGCCGCGCAAGGAACGGCGCCTTTTTGGCAACAGTACCTACAGAATATTTACACCATAGCTACGCACAGGTAGATGTAATGTAAACATCGTTTAATAATAAATTAGCAAAACAACTGTTGCACGTCGAATTGAAGCCGCACGAATGTTGCGCGAAGGAATGGAAATCTAGGTGAACACAGATTCAAGAAGCGCGCGCGTGCACGGCAAACAAAAAACAACAACAATGGCATTGAATAACGCCAAGCGAATGGAGGCGTTTTCGGTAGCTAATTGCAAATTAACGCAGTTAATTAGTAGTCAATTAATTTAATTCAGCGGCCTTGTTTTATTATTCTAAAAGTCAGTCCCAAGACGCTCGTAAAAGTAATTATTGCGATGTTAATTATGAAGATTTTCTCATTATTTCTTTATACCTTTTTCGTCTTTATACCTTTTCTGTAAAATTATTTATTAATTAATACCAATTTCTATGCATTGTTGCGAAGTATTATAAGACTTTTTCTTTGTTTTTAGCTTGTTGAAACGATTACAATAGAAAACTTAAGTTTGCCAAAGTATTTAAATAACCAATTTTGTATAGTCTTATCGACTCTACAATGTCGGATTTTGCAAGATTAATGTATAGAAGAAACTGTATTAATTACTATCATTTTTCTTTATAATTTTCTGCTTAGCTGTCAACAAGAATATCGGAAACTTCTTGATCATCTTTCCAACACTCCTCGTCAACATTATTTATTTACTCTAAAAAATTAATATACCTCGAATGTCTTGACATTTATATAAAACTGAAATATTTTTGTCGAAACTACACTTAAAGCACGAAAAAATTTGATTGAATAGCTCGCGACACAGACGCAAGAAGAAGTGTAAATTTGTAAGAAATCCGCGTTTCTTACAAATATTTGCATTCTAGATCCACAATTATATTGAGGACTGATAAAAGAATTAGAATTCAATTCATTTTAGTAAATTCAGCCCTTTAAAAATTAGTAAATAACATCAAATTTAGTAAATCATTTTTTTCTAAATTATATACAATAAAGATAGTATTACAAAATTAATAGTATCAATAATAAGAAAACGTCAAGAATTTTTGTGGTGATACATTAATATTTAAGACGAGAAATTGTAAACAAAATTTCAAAAACGGTCATTTGATGCTAATAGCTTAAATTTTGTACTAAAAATTGCATATTGGTAGTGCCATAGCCGTATAGAAAAGAAATATTCGAATAAACGATCCCTCAGGACATTCATATGAGCTGATATCCGCGATATCACTTTTGTGTGTATCGTATCGGGAGCGGGCGATCGCTAAGTGAGCGAGCGTCGCTGCTTATCGACGAATCGCGCGGAACGCTGGCGGTTCAATTATGGCAGCACGCCGTTTGCGCTCTGTTTTCGGGCGCGCGTTTTAGCTGCGTATTCGCTCGCGGATATCCATCTCATATCCTTTCATATCCTGTACACTTCTTCAGTGCACGCGCAGGGACTTTGCTCGAACGTCACATAGTCGTCTCGGATTCTTTTCCTCGTCGGCAAAACCGATTTCTTCTTTCCTCCTCTCACTCGACGTCGATGCTTCTTCTTCGCGATGCGAGCTTGCAATGCAATTGTAACTAGTGTGTAACTGTAACGCTCGCCCGAAAAATCTTTCTCTCGTTTCGCTTAGATCTCCTTGGAAGGAGTTTGTTATATATTTCGTTAAATCCAATTCGCTATATTCCCGCAGATATTAGATTTTTTCTTCCATTGCATGCGCATATACAGAATGCTGACAAAGTGCAATGATTTCAAGTCAAATGTGTCGACAACTGCCATCACATTTTAAACAAATTTATGCAGAATATATCCTAAACAACTTAGTCTTACCATAATCTATAATTTCTTTAAAATTCCTTGTGACAAAATACCATTAAATTAAATTTGTTGTTTTTATTTAACGTCTTGTATATAAACCAAGTAGGCATAAACGGATTTGAAGCAAGTAGCATATTAAAGTTTCATCCGCAATGGAAAATGTGACATTATATGAATCTATTTGTATTTGCACACACTTTTTGATAAAAAGCGTCGTCGACGTTGAATTGCTGCAATGCTGCAACGCCTGTTTGCTTACTTCTTTGTTGGATCCAGCTCCATATAAGATACATGCAGATGTATTGCGTTTGAAGGATAGGAATAAGGAGTACTGAAAGTCTGCAAAAATCCGAATGG
Source organism: Anaulacaspis nigra (assembly GCA_030264675.1). Classification (NCBI taxonomy): domain Eukaryota; kingdom Metazoa; phylum Arthropoda; class Insecta; order Coleoptera; family Staphylinidae; genus Anaulacaspis; species Anaulacaspis nigra. The sequence continues at coordinate 53,681 of JARJDV010010081.1, forward strand.
CTGTAAAGCTCAAATTCATCCTATTTCAGTCATTTGAAAATTAATCTAATCCTGAACTAAAATAATAGAGCAATATTAACGCAGGGAGTGTTAAAACAATATCGGATTATCCAGCCGGTATAATATATAGCAAATTGGATAGCGTTAATATTCTACATTGTGTGTATGTGCTCGAGTTGATGATATTTTGATGGTGTACGATGATGCTGATCAGTGCGTAACGTGCGAAGTCAGAACTGTTTTTGGCTCATTGAAATTGCATTGCATTGCGGTGGACTCTTTAGCGTGGAAGTCCTTCTCATTGAGCGCACGATGTGCGCGTATACAATAACGGAGCGGTGCACGCCATGGTTATGCATGGCTTACTAGATTGGCGATTGTGGAGGCAGCAGAGCGGTCTGGGCGCCCGCTATATACACCTGCAATTTGCGTTGCGAATTAGCATATAGATAGATAGACAGGCGTTGGAGTGGCGGCTGGCCGCACGCTCGCGAAAACTTCGCCCCTCGTTTCAGCCATCCAGCCTGCCACCCGCCGTCAACGCCGAGGAGGCCGACCATGAAGCACTGATTCATGATAACTAAACATGGATATCCGATATGTATATGTAGACGGAGGTTAGTTGAATACTCCTTACTCTTCCATATCCTGATAAATACATGCATGCATTTTGCATTTTGAATAAATTAACATGCCCGCCGTTTGTGTACTTACCGACGAACGCAACTCTAAATGTAAGGACTCTGAACTCGGCACAAAACAAAACAATACGTTTACTTACTTTATTACTTTTGGAAACGATGGTCTGAAAATTATTTATAAAATTTGGTCGTATTACATGACATATTATGTTTGTTGAGTGAAGCTTAAACCCATATCAAAGTTAAATTGAAGCTAAGCATATGTACGATGAATTGGCAGGCGTGACAAGAGCGCGCGCGTAGAAGTGGCGTTTGCGGCGGACTTAACGGACTCTCAGCGGCGCGGCGCGCGTCGGGGATGAATTTATCGCTGATTCTATTAAGACAACATTTACAAGCAGTTTAATTATACGGCCTCGGCTCTCGGCTTTCACCATGGCGGTGGGCGCTGAATTTCAAACAAGCGCGCTCACGCTCACGCTCGCGCACCCCAAACTCGACGCTGAATGGGAATTGTTCAGGAATTGTATTTCCATTTGTAGTTTGCATTTCGTTAAACTGATAGCCGCCCGCGCGCGCGGACCGCAGCTCTGTCTAGCATATCGTGTCATTGGATCATAAACAATCAACAGCTCTCCTCGCAGCGCTTCCAAGTGTGACAGTGGGTATAACATTTACATACTTGATGAAATGCAATCTAACTCTGTTTGAAATTACCCTTAATTCAAACGTTTCTGCTTGAATGAATAATCCGCCTTGTTGTAACGCGAATTTTCAAGGTTTTCCGCATTAAATTAATGAAATATTAGATTATTAGACCTGCTGATGCATTTTTCTGCAAGAGCAAATGCAGTTCATCAAGTTTACAGCGTGCATTTACCAAGTTAGATCAAACGTAAAGAAAACCAATGCATTTTAAACAGTTGACGAAGCAAACTCGCCGTCGACACGCGTACGTACACAAGATGATAAAGTCAAACTCGAGTGTCGTCGTCGTCGCCCAAAGAAGAATAACTTTTTCGCAGTTTTGCGCGCGAAACAACTTTCCAACAAACACCATGTAATCCACTGTGTGCGGTGTGCGGCAGGCGCATCCTAATGACAGCGGATCTATCAAATTAAAAGTTTGTGTGCATTTCCTTAGAATTTATTATGCGGCGCCACCGTCGCTATCGTTCGAACGAATTGCGTTGCATTACCAATGACTAAACGTGCATGCGAACCGAACAAGAGGAATGTAAAATACTGGTTAAATTGATAATTTATAAAGCACAAGCGAAGAGGTGCTTCCTAAACAAACATCCAAACAAATGGCAAATCAACCACTTCGAAACCATCGAATAAAGAGGAAAAAATACGCACGACAAAAGGGCACGTAGCGTGCGGGCTCACATTCATTCACTCCAGACTGGCTTCCCGTGGCAGAAAAGAAGAACGACATGTGCAAAACCACTGGGGGAATAAACGACTCTCTCTTCCCAGGAATAAATAACACCGTTAATTTGGAAAATCAATGTGGTTCACTATTGTTTGCTCGTTGCCATCATCAACAAAGCAATCCATACTTTATTTGCAATGTTTTAAGATATTGTGTGGAAGTGAGTTCGCTTTGGTGTTGCACATATGTGCGAAGTGAATGAGATTGAAACAAACCGGAAAATCTCCATACATCCCACACAGGCATTGCTTGCAAAGGGTTAAACAGTGCTTTAAGCGTTTTGTAGTGGTTCGCAGAGGAAGCGAACAGGGATGTAAACAATGAAACAATGAATGCATGTGTATGCAGTGTACGCAACATCAACCGGATTCGGAGGATATAAATTCCGGCGATAAATATCCGCGCGCGCATTTTCTGCACCTTTTCTTTTTCGCATTACTCCTGCCGCCGCCACGAACGCGCGCTCAAATGAGTTGAGAAATGTTTGGCAGCGTGGCGATAAGACCGCGCCGCCGCGTTGTGAGTTTCTTTATTTTGCGTTTTTCCGTGTTGTTGCGGACAGCTAAAATAACAGCGCGCTACGCAAAAGAAACAGTAAGCGATGCGGAAACTGCACGCACAAATGCAGCATTAAATGAATACCTTCTAGGCTTTGTAGTTTAAACATTTTCAAACTTCATTTGCGGTGTAAACGTAAAATTCACCTATGTACCAAGCAGCAAAAGCTTTGTCGCAATCGTTGCAGTTTCGTAGCTGACTCTTGAGTGCGGTCCTAAGCTAATATTTGCAAGAAAAGTTGCGCATGCATACATTCCAATGCATATAATACCCGAAACGTATAAGTACTTATGCTATTGTTCAATTTTAACTTATTTATGCAAATAAGACAGTTGCACAATTTGTTGTCTGCAATTTATGAAGTAAAATTAAATCTACACCACTACAACACTCAGTCAAATTAAAATTTGTAGATACTAAACAGAAATACATACTGTATAAAGTGAAATGGGGTAAATGTGTCATAATTTTTCATTAATTTACTTTGAGCCTATATATTTTTGGTTTAATTCATAATAATTTAATATTGATTAATATTAACGAATACATCAGGTTACTCTTTAATTAAAATTAACAAAATTGACAATTATTCTTATATATTTTATATTATTAAGAGAAATGTGACTCCACAAATTAAAAACTCGTTGTAAACTTTTTCATATATTACCAGATATCATTACAACTATTAATATAAATGCTATATATATAATGCTCTTTACCGCATTCAGATACGTTGATTCTTGTCAAAGTTGATAAAGTAACTAAAAATGTTACTAAAATATTTTTATGTCTGACAAAAACTTTGTAATTTAACTAAAACGTATTTGTTAGTAACACCATTAGTGTTGCAACATTAAAGCACAATTAGTTGATCAAATCAAAGTAACAAATAAGTGTTATTCCTTGACTGCCCTTACACTGTGCTTTTAGGCCCTCTTGTCTCGAATCACAATATTTTATGCAATGTTTGTTCTCAATGCAATATATTTATTAATTCGACGTCGATAACTAGTTTGCAATCAAATATGATTAATACTTTATGAGATTAAGTAAAAAGCAATACGCAAACATTATATTTACTTAAAAAATTAATCTCAAAGATGACAAACACCACTTGAAAGTTTTGCTATTTTTAAGAATTTTTAAATTATTTTTTAAATCCTTCTAAATATGATCAATATCAGATATATCAGAGAGTACAGTTTCTATAAGTAATCACAGTTTCTCAGTTTCTATAAATAATATTAATAATCATTTTGAAATTGCATTAATTTGCTTGTTTTGTGTTAATTAAATGACTGCTTTTAATGAAGCTCGCATAGATTTTTATTTACTCGCGCACGTCTTCCGGAAGCTTATCAATAGTCCATCAGAAAAGTTGACGTCAGTCGCAGAAGGCGACTTAATTAAAGAGTTTCGCTGCTTTACGAGCTTACACGTTCGTTTTCGCATGCATTCGGCGATTGCGAATACGCGAGACGCGTTGAGATCACATCGACTGCCGTCTTATTTGCACATAAAATGCGCGTTTCATTAATCCGCAAGACGTAAATAAAATTTAATGACACTGCGCCGGCCGCAAACTGCCATCCGAGGCGCGATGGCGTTTGTAATTGGGGCGCCGTTTAAAAGACAAAAGACAGCAAGTAAGCGAGCACACGCCGCCACCGCCGCCATCGCCGTAAAGCAGTTTATTTGACACTTTATCGACTATTAGAACTTCAATATAATGAAGATTTGCGTAAGGAACCGAAAAATTCATCCATTACACTTAATTTTTCAGCGTTACCGATGCAATTTCTGAAAAACGTTCGTCTTTATTTATTCGTGTAAAAAGTAGTGTCATAAAATTAATATTTGCGCAGCATACAAGTCGATAGTTTAATTAAGAATTAATGGCCAGCCATTAAAAGCAATTGGAAATGTTACGAGCATTGCATGCATAAGCAAAAACGCTGAAAAAAAAGGAAGAACGAACGAATGAAGAAGCACAAAGTGCTGATAACATTAACGTCGCGCAAGTTGGCGTATGATTTGTACACGCTGAAAAGTTTGCTTGCTACATCAGCGGCGCTCGCATCGAACACTAGGAATTGTTTCGTCGCAGCTCGCGAGCCAAAGTGGGCGGAATTTAATTTTCCACAAGGAACACACAAGTACAAAACGCGATTTGCCCACATGCATTAGACGTAAGCGGCACGCGTATAACTTTATAGAAGATTGGTGGTAGTTGCTGCGAGATTATGGCCGAGCGCGTGGGGCTCGAAAAAACTCATCGCGCTAAAAAGCTCATCGCATTGGATATTATATAATACCTGGTGCTCGCGCTCACGCGTTTTAATACATTTGTTAGATTATGTAGTGCCCTCTTAAAGTGATTTAGTAGCGCGCCGTCGTAAACGCTCCATCTAATTATTTGCTATAGTTGTGCGCATGCATTCGTGGAAGTGCTAACATTTTTGCAATTTGCGCGAATAATAAAAAGAGATACAAATGCCTGCGCGCAGATGAAGAAGCGCTCATCGCTGCGCCGCCACCGACTTGTTTACGTGAATTATTTTTATTGCCGGCCCCCGAGCGCGCCCAAATTGCCTCTGATGCGATGCACTCCCCCGGGCGGATTTGATTAAAACTGCTTTTATATTCTTTTATGATGCGCAATAAGTATTTATCACCACTGGTTATGCAGATGTGCTACTGTGTTGCTTATTGCCGCCTCTCGTTTAAACTATGTAGAAATCTATCTGCATATGACTATTGTTCTTTTCTACCAATTTCTTAAGACTCAACTAAATCAAAGTTTTCTCATCTTTGCTTTACGTCTAGAGTTTCAATAGTTATATTAAAATGCATATTAAAAGCAGGGAAAATAATAAGGAAACTTTGATAGTTTAGAAAATGTTCGTATAGTAAGCAAAATTCTTCTCCTCTCTTTTGAATCGAGCCATTGAATCTCCATTCGTGAAGCGTCTCTGTTTCAATACCGGCGATGAGTTTATCGGTATTCATGGTGTAGCACTGCATTGGCAGGCTGGAGGCGACTTCATCAATATTCTCCGTTCGGTATGCGTCTTTGTGCACTCGTCGACGACGTTGTGCGGCGTTTGTGTTGGTTTTGTGGGCGAGCGTTGTTAGTTAATGGAATGTGTGTGGCGGCGGCGGCGGCGGCAGCAGCATCGGTTCGGATGTCTTCTTTTACACTGTCTACGCTGGAATGTTTCATGTTGTATTGGCTGGACCAGCGAGAAAAACGATAGAGAGCGGTTTATCGAGAAGTAAATAAAATTAATTTTGTTCGCTTGCTTTACAGTATGTAGGTTATTTTTGCTACAAAAAACGGTAAACAAAAATTAGATGCATGCATCGCAAATACACCAAGTAAAATGAATGCACATCAAATGCAAATACGAATGAAAGACCTGGAAAAGCAGCAATTGAATGCTTTCGTAGTTCCGCGCGCTTCAGTTCATTAAAACTTTTTCGAATTTTTGAACAGCGCAGAACGCTACGTTTCAAACATGTTTGTACATTTAGAAATGCATGGAAATCCGTAATTTCCATCTTTTACGAAGAGTCGTATTGAAAAATTAATGTAAAAATACGACCATAATAATTATTACACGAAATGACTTGTCATAAAATGCGTTTAATAATTTTGCATTTTATTCGTGGCATAAAAATGTGGTTGTGATTAAATCGTTAATTGGTGAAACAATGCAAATAATGCAATAATCTGGCACGCATTTTGCACGCTGTTTAATTAATTGTGGTATTTGTACAAACATTTAACACCGCAATTGGAATGAAACACGACGATGAATAATGCGCGTTACAATTATGAACGTTGCAAGTTATTCGAATTGTATTACATAATATCAAATTTTCCTCAGCCTTTCGCGTATACATTTCAATTAAATTCTAGATCAACCAGATCGACGAACAACCCATACTCGCATTCATGTGTTGTGTGTACATTTTCCAGTATGCGTCTGCCATGTGAACGTGTAGTGGAGGCGGAGAACGACGAAGCAATCGCACATGAAATGATTAATGTTTGAATGCAATCCAATTCGCAAATGTAATTTATATTTCACCCACATGCGCGTGCAATCTACACTCGTTGAATTGATTAATAAAATAATTTATCCATCTATTTACACTGATTATTATATTCCTAATAGCGAATTAATTACAGTTTAGAAAGAAAGTGATTTTTAATGATTGACTTAACGATAATAATGTCATTTATTTTCGCGTTACACACGCAATCAAAAATTATAACGGTATACGTTTATGCGATAAAATCACTACATAGTATAAAACAAAGTCGCATTCTCTGTCCCTATATCCCTATGTATGCTTAAATCTTTAAAACTACGGAAGGGATTTAGGGACAGAGAATGCGACGTTGTTTTATACTATGTAGTGATTTTATCGCATAAACGTATACCGTTATAATTTTTGATTGCGTGTGTAACGCGAAA
>JARJDV010010085.1:0-17631 GCA_030264675.1 Anaulacaspis nigra
TTTGTGCGTTTTCTTTTGCATTTATCGCACACTTCTCTTCATTGTACGTTGAATACCAATTGGCTCGAGCAATTGTATAATTTTATGTTTAATACGCGGATAATAAAATTCGCGCCGTGTGTTTAGTAAACAGAATTAATGATATGTGAAAATTAAATTGTGCCCCTTTGACGGATGTTATAAAGTTGCTTGAAACTAGTTCTTCTCGCAACAAGTCCAAGAAATATAAATTGTATTTGAGACTTGTGAAAAATTCTGGAATTTTGAAGATGTTTATACTTGTTTTGAAGAAAAAGTGAATGAGAAATTCAGCATTATTGTCAAGAGTTTGCATAAACGGGTTGAGAATGTCTCTTTCTTAATTGCATAATTATCCTGCGTTGCTGGTTTTTTTTTGCATTAAGTAAGATCAGTAGCTGGAAAACTTGTAATCGCGCGGTCGTAATGTACGAGAAGTATTCCGATATATGCTGGTAGCGAAACGAAGACGCGTTAGGAGAGTTAGAGGCGGCTTTGTGCGGTTGGTTGGTGAATCGATGAAAAAACGAAGCACACGAATTGAAGATGATGACGACCGGCGACGACGATGGCCAGCATGCTGAAAAAGACTGAGAGAAGGTGCGCGTACGGCGGTAATAAGAAGTAGAAGACCTGCTGGCGACTCCGCGGAGGGGCAACAAGCACGAATTCCTGCTCGAGACGTCCGTAATACGTGGAATTCCAAAGATGTCCAAAGACAACAACAACGACTCGTTATTAGCATTGAACGTTGAATTGAAAAATATTATTATATGCACTTTAAGTGATCATTCTCTGCACAACAAATGCATTAATTGCGCATGTGCGTTCCTTTGATGCGATTTCATATGGTAGTAGTAAGGTGTGTCCTTCCCGCGTTCAGAATTATGCCAAACGATCTTGCCTCGGGCAAGGATGTTGATGTGTCGTTTCCATTCATTTCTTACTATTATAAGCTGTGCAACGAAATCAACATAACATCAAAACACTGTTGAAGTAGAGACACTCTCGAGAAATGCATCTCTTGAACAACGAGGACGATGCAGCTTTATGAAAAAGTTTAATAAGCAAGCAAGCAGGCAGCAGCAGACGAGATGCTTGAATAAGTGAAGGGTTCCAAGGCATGCATATCTCTCCAAAGTAACTAGAAGGAAAACATTATCATTATACGATGCTTATGCATGACCCTCACCAGTTCATGAATTCTCTTCAATTTTCTCGATAATTATGTGCATCAGACGTACGCACGGCAGACTCGTGTTTGATTTATGAAAATATTTTCCAAAGGACCTATCGTAATGACATCTCAATTGAAAATACAAAAATTGTTTTGTTATGGCAAGGCGCTGATCAATGAGATAAAATGACTCGTACGTTGGGAATGGCTGTGAGCGTTTTTATCTTAAAATGTTCATCATTTGCCTGTGTGGTTTTGGCGTGGTTGGTGTTGGGTGTATAATTCAAGGACGCTTCACTCACTAGCTCATCATCAGCATTCGTAAGTTGATTGTATTTTTGCGCGAGCCTTTAAATTACGCGCAGATCAAAATAGTGTTTACAATCAGGTATTTCATCGATGAATGAAAATTAAGCAATTCTTCGTCTCAACAAGTCTGTCATTATTATCGCATGGATGTTTGTATGATTACTATCAATTTGTTGATCGTCCGACTTTGTGAAATCGCTATTTACGCAATTTGGTATGTAATTTGCTATGGATGATTAAGTTATACATTACGTGCTATAACAAAAAATATATGTAATGAACTTGTTGAATTTGGCTCGCTCGACAAGTTTGCTCGACGGTGTTCTATTTATGCGATGGTTTTATTTGTTTTTGCGCATAGATTATCAACACTCGGTAAACGACAGGAAGCGGATAGTCACAACGTTTGAGTGTTGAGCAATTTTCAATAGAAATGTGTAATTTGTCACATTGTCATTCAGTGTGTTGTTAATGTATGGAAAGCATTTGAATCGTTTGGCAACAGAAATGCTGCCGCCACTGCTGATAGGCTTGTCTTTAGAGTATTTTACTACAGACTTTGCAAATTTATTTTGGACATTGCAACATTGTATTTTTAATTTTCGTAGTAGTTTTTCCTCGAATTTATGATGGTGATTTGGCTGGTTAAAAAAATTCCGCAAGGTTTTGGAAAAGAACATTAATCATCGCTTAGTTCCGAGTAGTAGCATTAAGTTCCATGTTTTGCGCGAGACGACGTGATCCTTATAATTATAATGACGATGGCGCAAGTAACCTGCAAGCGAAATGACGCATTTCATTGTTGATGGAATTCTTGTGTGATGAGCGTTGAATTTTTGAAAGAATTGTGTGCACTATAGGCAGCTGGTGAAGCACATTATCGTTGAGTGAGCATCAGGTTGCCTACGGTGTGGCCTACCGCTGTAAATTCCAATACTACCACGTGCGCTTCTTCTTTTCTTTAGCATGCAGTGGAACAAAAACATGAGCGTATGCTATCTTCAAACAATAAATTTTTATGGCTTTCTTGCGATGTTAATGCGGTTGCATACAGAAAGAGTTAACTATACAAAAAAATTTTATTCTTAAAGAGGTCTTCTTATTTGTTGAATTTATTAAAAGGATTTATTGTATACAAAAAGTAAATGATCTCCTCGTAAAGGCATTATTCACGGTACTTCATGGCTGATGCTTTTATGATTAGCACAAAGGCTGGCTGTTAGAAAATAGAAAAGCCCTTACGGAATTTCTAAGGCCTTGGCTACCAAACACCGGAAGTTCCACTTGTGTAGTGTGGTAATACGCTCATCGGTATTCGGTAATCTTCTTAAGGGCTTCTGTGCGCGGCTATAAATCATTCAAAGCAATGCTCTTTAAAAAATAATTCGGGAATGCGGTTTGATTAATTGATCAACCTGTTTTTGTCTTTTCTGTTCTAAAAACAGCCATTATATATTTTTTACATGATGATTGCGAATAGCTAGCTGAACTTTATGATCTCGAGATGGCTGGTAACCGCAAATAACAGCATAGGAATAATAATTTAGAGTGCGTTGCGCATCGGAATCTGAAAATTGTTGCGTCGTTGCACACATTCGCGCCGCCACCACGTTGTAACTTTCACCGACAAAAAGTGCCGTCAGCAGAAGACGTGAGACGCGAATTTATTTAAAGCGCGTGCTTAGATCTTGACAGCATGAAGAAATGAAAACGTTTGCGCTGCAGATCTGCGATTAGATGAAGTGCGCAAGCAAGAAGAGTTATTGTAGTCTCCTGATTGAAATGCAGTAAATAATAATTATGTCAAAGAAGTGACTTGCAAACCAAGCTATTCCATTCCGTTTCAGATGTGCGCGCTGTGCTGTTTGGTTCATTCACGTTTGACACAATTTTTAGCCAGCTGATTAATTAAAAAACTCGAGCAAAGATTTGATAAAATTCGTATTGCTGATAATAACGAATCAAGCAGACGTGCACGCTAATTGGATGAACTAAATTGAATTTAATTATAGATTATTAGATTTACTTAGGCGAGAAACTTTGCTTCCACGATGCGCGCTTCTCTACAATTTTTTCAAATTACATACGGTTCGAAGATGAATGTTTTATTCATTAAGCATGTAATAAATTTTAAAGCGATGCTCAAGAGAGAATTTACTTGTTTTGTGCTCTTCGCTCGTTGATGATTAAAAATTCAGAATAAATTTTACGCTCAAACATTCGCTGATGCACCATCGTAGATTACGTGAAAAATAACGAACAGTTCTTTTTAACGCGAGTTGCGCAGTTATTATTCAAGCAAAAATTGTGCAAACAACAACACCGGCAACGGCTCGGCGAAAAACAAGAGCGCGTAATCTTCTCGTCTTAATGCTGTCAATCGTGCTCTTTATGGACGTATCAGGTGCATCAAATTCGCAAAGGTAATGTGATATCGCGCTGCACCTGAAGATCTCGTCGACGTATATTTCAAGCTCGTGCGTGGAGAGAAAGGACATTTATGCGCTCGTGCGTATGTGCCGTACACGCGAACGATGGATGTATGCGTGGAAAGCGAACCTTTTTTCCTTTTTCTTCATCGTCGACGACGTCTTCTGCGGCTGGTGAAGAAAACATTGCAAGCGTGGCATCAACTTACCGCGTGTGATTTTTTCCGATTCCAACATTAATCTGCGCGCTGCGCGAGTAACTGAAACTCATTGGCATTGCGTTATAAAGTAATGAATGCTTCTTGAACATGAACTTGCGTTTTTACGCGAATACATCTCATTGCATTTACATAAATAAAATAATCACGTCTGTTTAAAAGAACCAATGAAAAAAAAAGATTACGCTCGCAACTCGCGTGATTATCTCGAGAGTGATTAATTGCAAATGCATGCCAAGGCGGTAGATAAGCAACACCTTGTGTAAAATTTGTGGCAATTTTGAATTTACAATCAGGCTGGCCGTAATGGTTCGCGATGGCAATGAAAAACGAAAACGAGCATAGATTTTCCCATAGATATAGGCATTCGCTTTACCTTTTTTGAGCGATTTGTTGTTTGACTTACAAACTATGCATTGTATGCATAATTCATGCATCTCGCCGAGCGGTAACGCAAGATACAAATATGAATAATAAATCCATAGGTACTAGTTGTACATTGTTCCCGGTCGGTTCACTTTTTATAAATCACTCGTGTTTCTACGATTTCATGACGGTTTAAAGTTGTTGTGTTGCACACTTTTGTAATAATGAACGTACATACACTCGCTCCGTCTGTTGAGAGAGGGGCGGCCGCGGCGGTACGAATCGAAACAACGGGGAGCGCAATGAAACGTAATTAGCGCCTTGCCGTTTTCATACCTTACTTAGCGTTAGTTGTCTTAGCCGGCTTGTCGTGCGCTCAGCGGCTGGTTGGCTGGATTGGTTGGTAAACAAAACGCGTTCGTCGCGTGGATTGTACTCAGTCAGTTGGCTACCAGTTTCTAGGCGCTTAAGCGCTCCTCATCGGATCGCTGCGTGTCGTTGTTCACCCATATATTCGCGAGTGCGAGCGCGCGAAAACGGATTAATTGGAGTGTTTGAAATTTGGGATAGTTAAAAAGTGCTTTTGGGAGTGAGTGAGTGTTGAAGCTGTAAGAAGCTGCGTTAAAAGCGCACCCGGCCATATTATGGCGCGCGTGTGTGTTGTTGCGGAGAAATTGCCTTAGAAAGATGCCTTTTAGAAAGTCTATGAAGAAATTCGTGCATTCGGCATGCGCATCGCACTGCAGAAACGGATTTTGTATTCGAGTCTTGCTCCTCCTCGCTTTTTTGCATTTCAATTACTAATTGCATCGTGCGTAGTTACAACAATCTGCGTGTGCAAATTAATCGAGTCGAGCTGAAAATCTCGCCATCTGAACAACATATTTGTCGTATTACTGTTTGCGCATTCATTTGCATTTTTACATATTCATAAGTCGCATCAGGTATTAATGTATTTAAGTAAAGTGCTGTTGTAATGCAAAATTGCGATTAGTCGCGGGGAATTTTTGTTGAAATATTTGCGTTCACTTTAAAACGTCAATCAGCGTGTGATTATATCAATTGAATAAATCATAGTAGATTATTATGTGTGGCGATGCACAGCACGCAGATGGCTTGCCGCATAGTCGAGTAATTAACTTTATCAAAAAGCAAATAGTAAATGACGTCGTTGAAATTTTGTTCGCGTTCGACTTTTTGCTTGTATGTTTGTCAAGCTATTGCGAGCACTGAACAAAAAACTAAACCAAGGTAAAAGTGAAATATTCCAATCATCATTAAACTAAACGCTCGTTGCGAATGACGAAAATGCGCGCAGCCCAAAGTTGACAAACAAATCGTCAAAGCGAATAAATAATACAAAGGCTACGCAACAGGTCACTGTCAGCGCACGAGCTCGCCGACTGATGCCATTACAGGTGACTTCCTGCGGAAGCGCAACGTGCAACGTGTTTTTATTTTGGTATTCTTCTTTGCCAATTGCGTTATCGAAATTCTGTATCGTTTCCGTTACACGTCTTGGTCACGTTCTTTGCGAACAACAGCCGCATTATAAGCGGGGGTTGCGCAAGTTGTCGGGTACAAAGACAATATGTACTTGTGCGTAAATCGGTGATTGGAATGGTGGTCGGTAGGCGAGGTATAATAACAACAACGACGGCGACAACAACAAGCAGCATGAAGAGTTGTGCCAGGCAGTGAATCGAACACACATATTTGAGTGAGCGGTTCTTTTCCCGATTTGCCTTTCAGCGCACTTGCAAGCCTTTGAATTGCGTTGCTTTGGCCTGCTAGCTCTATTGGAAATGATCATTGCTTATTGCATAGCCGAGTAGGCAGTTAACGTACGTGTATACGTATTGGAATGATGGGAATCCGCAATTCCCGGTGAGTGGAACGAGCGCGAGCGCGTATGCAGTTCCACCACGCGCGAGCGCGCATTCATTTATTTGAAGGTACACCAGATATATCTGCACGCGCATTCTCGATTAAACTATGCATGTAAAATAAGAGCAGCCGCGCTCTGCAAGTGCCGTGATAATGTAATGTTAGGAGGAGGCAGCAACACGCTCGTTGGCAAAATGCAAATGCGCGTATTGCGTGTGCGTGCACGACAAGTTGCAAATTGGAGTTTGGATCGTAAATCAATTGGGGAGGGCTGATGGAAATTAATTGAAAAATGCTTTATTAATATTTTGCGTACGCCTGCCATTTGTCCTCCAGCATGCCAAGAATGCACAACTAAATTACGCTTCACCGTTTTGTTGTAGTGCATGCGCAATTCTTCGGTCATTTATTATACAACTACATTCGCTCGCTGGTGCGTCTTGCAAAACTTTGAGATTCTATTGCAATACGCCTTGCTTTAGCTTGGCTTGAAAATATTTCAAACAAAATGCAAAAATGATGCAACGCCATTTCGCCGCACGTCGTGCGCGTTGTACATGTACATAGTTGGTGCAAAGATGTGAATAAAAAAAGAGTAAGAAAAACGCGTTTCAGTAAGCGTGCGCCTTTTTTATATTTACATTGAACTACAATGGTAATAATAACTTCTTGATACGGCGAAAAGATTGACTGCTTCTGCAACTTCCCGAATGTCGCAAGTGTGCGCTGTTGCGATTGTTAATTACTCTTTGTGTACAGCCATCAGCTGTTTGGATGAGGCACGCGGAGAATTCGCGATGAAGAAGAGTTATTAGCGACACGGTATTGTTGCGCGACGCTTTGCTGCCGGGGCGAACAATATGGAAACACTTGATTGGTATGCGGTGTGCTGGATGCGGTGACACGTTCGTACCTTCTTGTAAGTTTATTACGTAATGGAAAACGCTTATACATAAAACATTTGCTGGCGCGCGAAATCGCATTGAAGCGATAAAAACAATGAAGCGTCTATGTAACGTCGTCGGCGAAATGCACTGCAAATTTTTGTCTCGTTAATTATTATATTAAGTGTTCTAACGGCACTGTGCCGTTGCTTTCAAATTGGATTGACTGTAAATCAGTTTGACTAATCACAAGTTTTTGTTGACTTTTCCTTTGGCGCACTATGGCCAAAGAAGACTTTCTATTTGGCATCTTTACGTAAAGCAATTTCATTCTGCAATCAGTGATGTTAATATTCATGGTGTTACACGTCTCGCAGTTAATTAATCGACGGCATCGGCTGGATTAGAAAAGTGCATCATGTGCGAATGAAGGTGCGATGGTCGTTGTTGGGTGCGTAGCATGTTCGACAACTGCACAACGTCGTACGTTGGGCCCAAGTGCACCGAGGTGGCCGAGAAACTGGTGCAGATATTCGGTTGGCGGCACACCTACAATGTAGAAAAGCTGCAGAGGAATGTGCCGGGTCGCGGCACCTCGCGCATATCGATCACTCGCCCGGCACATGCATATATTCGTGCCACCGTCAGCGAGAAGGTAATAATCGAACAAGCAATCTTCAATCATATTTTCAAACACTTGAAATAATATTTTTAAAAAAGTATAGTGGAAGTAAGGAATTATGAGCCATCGTCGTAATTGACCAACTGTGTTTTTGCACTCGATCAATGACATGCTCTATAAACTTTGAATCATTCAACGCACAACTGCAATTGAATGAGGTTTCCAGCAAAGCGAAATTCTCTTTCTGTCCAAGAAACTGTGTTGATCGCATTAAATATTTAATCTGCTTATTATCTATATAGTAAATGTTTGTTCATTTGTTAATTTAATGATGATTAATGCGCATTTTATGATGTTGCTTTCGCGTACAATTGACATTTCACTCATTTGCTAATAATAGCAGCGATTCGAGTGAATTGTTTACTTATTTGCCGGAAAAGTTTAATCGAGCTATTTTCGTTGATATCGCTAATTTGGAATTATTAAAGTGATTAATCATATTTTCCATGACGAATGCATACGTATCTCTTTGTCATTTTTAAAGTCATGGGTACTTTCGATTTTCTTAATTTGCGTGACAATACGAGTAAAAGTTTCTTCGACTAGGCAGCAATTAGCATTCAGAATTTGGAGTGCATCTGAGCGCAACGAGTACGCCCGGTAATTGATCATTGCTTTTTTGGCGATGTGAAGTAGGTTCACAAAAAATGAATGAATGCCAACGCGTTGCGGCAATCTCGGCCAATGTCAGAAAGAAAGTGCTAATTTCATTGCAAGGCAGAGGAAGTACACGCCGATTCAATTCGGCGCAGCCATTCATTGGAATAAATCAGCCATCAGCATTGAAGAACTCAATGAATGTGCTCCAGCGGGCAACACTCGCTGCTGGGATTATCTGCTGTGAGCCAACGAACTGCAAAAGCGCGACTGACTTTCTACTCGCTGCCTGTCCACAATATGTCTTCTGCATCATTCTTGACAAAACAATTTCCCTTTTAATTTTAAATATCTGATCGTAAAACTGATTTGTGCACATTGTTCTTTGCGCATATTACGCTGATTAGCCAAGCAGATGGATAGATGCGCCGTGCAGGCAGGCAGACAGGCAGGCCGGCAATTGAACCATTTGCCTGTCACAATTGCATTCTTGCTAATGAAGTAACATCGTTGCTCTGAGTAACAGTACACTGATCAATTAGAATGCGTTTTATGGCATTATCTATTACGCGGTAGTGGCAGAATAATGCTAGCAGTAAATAGAGTGTTGCGATAAGTTGCCCGTTCGCTGATTAATACCGCTCTTTGTGCTTTGTTTCCAAGCGAAATAATAAATGTAAATTGTTTCGAGATTTAGCGAGGTCAAGTACAACATTCGAAAATATAATTTTTGACCTTTTATGAACTTGCTATAAAGTTTACTGCAAGAATGCGCGGGTTACGTTCTTGTTAAAATCACCGGGTTACTTTCTTAACGCGCCGTTGAAGTCTCTATGTATTTCTGCCGATTGAGAACCAATCTTATAATTTTAATTATTTTATTTGAAGTAGATTAAAGTACAAAGCTTTTTATAAATTTATTGTTGCCATATGATGTGAAAAATTAATGATTAAGAAATTATCTGCAAAATAATAACATTTGTCCATTTTGAAAATTATTGTTAGGTACCGGCTCAATGTTACAATTTGGTATTTTATAATACATCTTTGTATACCACTTAATATTATTACTTGTTAATGTCGTTTGTCGTGCGTGCATTGTGGATATCAACATTATATTTACGTTCGAAGCGATATCCACTTGATGTGTCTTTTTATCGTAAACTAAATAACTGAATATTGTTTCACCTTAACTGTCAATAGACTTAGTGTTTATCTCTTGAAATGGCTTAGTGTATTAGTCACCACTATATGACTTACCTTTCTTGATTATTGTTTGTATTCAATTTCGAAACGACTTGAAGTCGACCCGACTGCGATATGTACAAAGCATTTAAAAGCATCTAAGTAAGCTGTTCGTTTTATTCTCACATTTTGCTCTCGCAATTCGCGTGTAATTTCTTTGTTTTTATTGTTTGGACAAGCTTTCATTTAAACAATTTCTAACTGCATTTTGTACTTTTCTATTCGTCCTAACTAACAATCGGCCGACACTTTTTATTTATTTTATATGCGTGCCTTTCTCATTCGTAAACGTATTCAGGCGTTCAATTAGGCAATTGAATCCTTTACAATGCAAGTAAAATCTTGTAAGTTAATTAGTATAATATTCATAATGGCTCCAATTATGAGAGGCAGATGAGTACACGGGGCGAAACAATAATAGCTGCAATTAATCATGCTTATTTTGCTAATTAATTTGTTTTCGCAGCCGTATTGAATGCACTCGCGATTTATTATCTCTTGTAAATAAGGAAAGTTGCTAATCTACCTGCAATGTACGTACATATCTATATTTGTCTACTTTCAACCTATAATAAGGACTTTAAACCGCGTATGCGTGCAGCTGAATGGTGTGGCAATGAAGGTTGAAAATTCAGAATGCAAATGAAGTACATCGGAACGCGATGTTCTTTGTAGAATTATAAAATTACGCATGAACTCACGGCATTCCTAATTGGATGTGTAATTAGCTGATATTCCATTTATTGCACGATACCATTTGCTTTGCAGTGAGTGTTGGTTTGAAGAAGCTTTATTCAAAATGATCATTTGTTGTAATTGGGTCAATTATAATTTCAATTGCACATTCCATTTGCCAAACTGGTTTCTGAACGTGTGAGAATACCCGTCAGACAGAGGGAGAATCACACTTCTATAATAATGGAAAGTTGTTTGCAAATTTTGATAAAGGTTGTAGTTTTATGTGGGTTTCCTCCGGTTAATGCGGAAAGTTTAATTAGAATTTAAATGCAGCAGTGAGTGGTGCAAGAATGCACGCTGGCAGGATATCCGCTCCTTATGCGTTAGGTGGCGCGCTCCGTGAAGGTTTACCACTGCGGGATTTAATAATATGCTGTTTGCCGTACTCGTACCATTCAAGTACAAGCTACATTTTAAACTCGTTTTCCTTTTAATCCATTTACCAGATTGTAAGTTTCACACTAAAAACAATATAAGTAGATAAAAACGAAGCGCGTGTAGATGTTACACGGTCGGCATGCGACGCATTTATAATTCAAGGGCACATCATTAACATCGTCTGCAGATTAATCACACGATACCTTATTATTTTTTAAATGTTGATGTGAATTAGTAAAGTAAACTCGAAACGTTCGACAATTATATAGCTAGCTACTTGAGCAGTAAAATTATTTTTGGCACGTTAATTATCATGTGAAATCTTTATGAGATGTACTATTGTATGGATATTATAATAATTATTTTTTACAGGGTCCTGAGTCATGGCTCACTGTACACAATTTACAGTCACAAGGTGGTGGTATCCTGGATCCTGACGACCGTCTCAGCGATGTCGTAGATGATCGGGAGCAAATTCTTGCAAGTTTTGAGGATGGTGAAGGAGCGCATCATCATGGAGGCGGCGATGGTGCTAGTGGAAGTTCTGTAGGCACTGGAAGTCCAGATATATTCCACGTATGTTTTTTTAATTTGATTTGTAAAATTCTTGAATATTTCAATTGCGTTAATAGGACGGGGAACATAAATATGGACCTGGTTATCCTCGAACTGATATTGAAGTCACTGGCGAACACCTCGCGAATGGCGTTAGTGGAGTTTTACAAGTACGTCGTGGCAGTGAACCTGCTCTAAATCAATTACCAGTTGGTCCACCACCTCCCAGTGAGCATTCCAAACGATGGAGTGCGGCTCCCTTAATCTTGGAGCCACCAACGAATACGTCTAATAATAACAGCAATAGCAACTATCTTAATGTGAGCACTGATTGGGTGAATGACAACCGCGAAGACGATGAAGAGGATGAAATTAAACCGGGTGGCATTAAACGCATCACACGAGATGGAAGTAATCGACTTTCTATGCAATTTCTGGGAGATGGTGGCGGTTACAAATGGGCCGAAGCCGCTGAGCGCGCAAATAGTCGTAACTACACATCAACTTCGCTGCCGCGTGATCAAAAACGTAAAGAACCATTGGGACAAGCCAATAATACAACAAGTCCCAGTTCGACCTTAGATAAAAATCTGAGTGAATTAATAATTATACGAAATGAACCAGGGCCACTTGGTATTCACGTCGTGCCTGATTATGATCGACAGGGAAAGGATAGGGGTTTGCTGGTTCAGGGAATTGAGCCTGAAGGACGAATTGATAGAGACGGTCGGTTAACGATGTACGATAGAATTATCGAAATTAATGGTCACAATTTATTGAATTTACCGTTTCAAAAGTAAGATTGACACGCTCACGTGAAATGAATTATTTAATATTCTTTGTATGATTTATTTAGGGTTCAAGACTTGTTCAAGTTATCGCTTACATCACCCGAATTACGATTGAGAGTTATTAAGGCCAACAGCCATTTAAAACCACCCGCACCGGTTTATCCACGACTGATTGAAGACAAAGAGAACATTGAACGATTAGTTGAGGTTGAACAAAAGCAGCAAAGTACAAATACGAAGGTGGCAACGGTTTCGCCAACAAAGAAAGTGCCATCCGCTGGAAGAAATACCAAGTCGCTTCTCATAGCGAACACGCGCAAAATCGGCAGAAAAATTGAGCTTGAACTCACAAAGGGCCAACATGGTTTAGGTTTCAGCATCACGACAAGAGATAATCCTGCGGGTGGTAACTGTCCGATCTACATCAAAAACATTATACCCAAGGGTGCGGCGGTTGAAGACGGGCGCTTAAAAATTGGCGATCGTCTTCTAGAAGTAAATGGCGTTGAAATGACAGGAAAAAGTCAAGCTGAAGCCGTTTCTGTTCTGCGTAATGCACCAACTGGAAGTATTGTGCGAATAGTTGTATCACGCCAGGAAGACGTTACAGATAATTCTCTCCCTCGCATTATTGTAAGTATTAATATACTGCGATCGTCGTATCTAACATAGTGTATGCGCATTAATACATCACATGTTTGCTTAGCTAGCTTTCTTGTTTATGTTAAAACATCACTTAGTTTTGTTGTCTTTTGTTTTGTGTGGTCGCAATAATAGGGCGTCGATCCAATTGTTGAGAAAAGTGAGAGCAGGGAAGAACTGAGGGATGAGTCGACACCACCGACTATTCCTCCGCTTCCGCAAACACATCAGCGTCTTCAACACGTGCTTCAGCCGCAACATCAACCCCAATCGCAACAACCGCCGCCTCCACAGGTACCACAAATTCATGCGACCACCATGCATCCGCTAGAAAAGACCCAGAGTAATGTCGCCAAAATCATCTCACAGTTTCAAGAGGCTTCTTC
Source organism: Anaulacaspis nigra (assembly GCA_030264675.1). NCBI lineage: Eukaryota > Metazoa > Arthropoda > Insecta > Coleoptera > Staphylinidae > Anaulacaspis > Anaulacaspis nigra. The sequence continues at coordinate 13,303 of JARJDV010010085.1, forward strand.
CATTCACTCTGTAATTGTTTTATTTCGTTATTTATTTATTATTCTTCCATGCACATATGGTTGATTCATGGCACGTTAGATCCAATTACGTGTTTGTTTGCACGATTGATATTAAAAATGCATTACTCTTTTTAGCCGGCCGACAAATTAGACGACTCGTTATCTTTGCCATGGAGGTATCGAGAATATTTAACATTTAATATTCCTGTGCATGATTCTGAAAAAGCCGGTCTTGGAATAAGCGTAAAAGGCAAAACAAGTGGTGCACAAGATATGGGAATTTTTATTAAGAGTGTTATACATGGCGGCGCAGCCTCCAGGGATAAGCGTCTTCGAACCAACGATCAGTTATTGAGTGTCAATGGTATTTCTTTACTTAATCAAAGTAATAGTGATGCGATGGAGACCTTGCGAAAGACGATGTGTCATAATGAAGGACCAGTGCCCGGTAACATCACATTAACTATCGCTAGAAGAGCATCAAGTCCGGCATTAAACAGAAGCATAAGTAATAATGCCGATACAAGTTTTGGGAGTGTAAACGGAGATATTTATGCAACTTGCTCAAAATCCTCTAATGATTCGTCAGATCCTTCATTAACGGATCATTCTGGCGGTTCGACTAATACCGTGATATATAATCATCTCAATAAGTCGGTGGACTCTTCGAAAAGTTCTTTGAATCAAAGTGTCGGCAGTCCTCCAATGAATACGTGGAATCCAGTGCTTGATCGACTAATGGGGGGAAATAATGCTCTTAGTAAGCAGTTAAGAAATGAAAGTTATTATAAAGCAACAAATGATACATGGAATCAAAGCATGTATTCGCCGAATCAATCCAGAATGGGAACAACAATTAGTACGCAGAATGCTGAACCAGTTCTTATTGAAGATGAATATGGATCACGAATTGTGCATTCGAAGTAAGTCTTTCTAAATAATATAATTGTTTTAATATTATTACTTTCAATCCCAGTTCTAGAAGTAAGATTCAGCAATCACCAAGTGCTCCTAATCTTAAGCAAATTGCTATTAGCAAGCCACCGTCAAATAATTCATTAGACAATAGAAATGAGCATGAGCCCGATGGAAAATCATTGAATAGTAGCAATATCTGTGATAAAAACACTGATTCTAAAAATGGCACCAATCAAACAAATGTTACTAATACCGATGTTACTTATGCAAGTCAGTTGTCTTTGGAAAATGCTGCTGGTTTTAGTCGAGACGCATTTGGCCGACAAAGTATGTCCGAAAAGAGACATGCTACATTAGATGCAAAAAATACTGATACCTATCAAAGAACAAAGAAAATGCGGGAGGAAAGACAAGGCAAGGGTAAAGACGGTAAGTAATTTGCATGTTCATTGGTGCATGGTTGCTTATTGTGCTAATATGATATACCATTTGGTTGGCAGCTAATTTAGTACGCGTTGGATCGGTGGAATCGGTTATCAGTGTGAATCGAGCATCAAAGCATCCTGAATGTAAGAACTCATTATGCTTTTAACATCATTCATAAGTGTTTTAATATCATTACGATTATCGTTATAAATAAATTATTGGTGCTTTATTTATAAATTTGTATGGTTTTCATAGATCCCGATAAACTAGGACAACTCGGCCCATCTTTAGGAATGAAGAAGTCATCGAGTTTGGAGTCGCTGCAGACGATGGTACAAGAAATACAAATGCAAGAAGAGGGTGATCCCGCGTATAGTTACAGAGGACCGAGCGGTGCTCTTAAAGTAATTCGAGGGAAAGGTTGTGAACAAAGTTTCCGAGCATCCATGGATAAGGACTATCACATTGATCCGAACCATCGAAGCGAAATTAGTGCCAAGAAGCATTGGTTATTAGACCCGCCGGCAGATTATGAACGGGAGATTGATGGATTCAATAATGTTCGGGGAGGTCCACGTCAGTCATCGCTAAATGCTGCGTTGGATGCAAAACATAAGGCAGGCAAGAAAAAGCCTGGCATTCTCAAAGGGATTGGTTCTATGTTTAGGTTCGGCAAACATAGAAAGATTGATTTTCCAATTGAGGGACATCATTTTCAACAAGCAGCAGAGTTTGATGAAATTATTAAAGAAGAAACTAAACATGAAGATGAAAATAAAGAACAAAAACAACCGCAGCAGCAGCAGGTGCAACAACATCAGCAATCTTTGCAGCAACAGCATCAACAATTACAACATTTACAACAGCAGCAACAAATGCATTCAATGCAACAACAACAACAACATGCGCAACGAGAACCAATATATCAACGACATGGATATATCCATCATCACGCTGAACATGTTCAGGTAGTTTTTTTTGCGTAAGGGGATTTGCAATTACTTACATGGTTGTATTTTTAGGTGATTCCTGAAAATAGTATCATACAGCAGCAGCAACAACAACAACAACCACCTATACGATATCGTCCGAGTCCAGAGCTACAAAGTGGACAACGAAATCATGGCAGTAATTTATTAAAAGCGCATGAACAACGAATGGCAGCAAGGCATAGTTATTATCCTCCATCGGAAGCCGATCCACACTATGAGCAAATAACGCGCCAGGTTAGCAATTTGAGTATTATCATTCAACATACAAGACTTTAGAGAAGGCTGAGCTATCTTACATGATTAATATTTATATTTACAATTTTAACACCAATAATGACGTTATTAATTATATATTGTAGGATGAATATTATACATATTTTAAACAAACTTCTAACAGTATTTAGACTTTCTCAAACTCTTCTTAAGCTAGTTAAGAGCACACTATAGTATATAGATATAAGAAGGTAAGAAGTATTTTATACTTGATACCATAATTTATTAACAGAGACCAGACCAACCTAATGGATATGGACCAACAAATTATGGTCGACCAAACAGTCGTAGTGGTGTCGCAGATCCGAATGCTACATCATCAGTGCCTTTTACGCATTATGTTAATCATGATGAATTGCAATCGCATCTTAGGTAAGATAGCTAAATATTTATTTATATTCATAATATAGGTTACAACATTTTGCATCACGAGAATGTATCAGTTTATTTACTCATGAAACGATTTTCTTGGTGAAAATGATGCCTATCGGGTGTTAACTTTTCTATTTCTGTTTTATGTGCACTTCTATCTATTTGTCAACCCTATCAGTGTACAAAAATAACTTATTAATGTCGTTTATTGTGTGTTAATGTGTGTGATTAACCATTTGTTTTTCCTTCCAACCGCCACAGTCGCTCCGACAACCTGTCTGATTCTCAAATAGTACAAATGCGCCTGCAGGTGCAGCAACAGAGATTAAAGGTGGAGGAGGAAAGGTATGCACTCCTAGATTCTTTCAACTTATTATTAGCACCATTGCATTGCATCTTCAATATCATATACTCTAAGCATGTATTTCTTAATGTTATCTTGATATTATTCGTGTACCTGATGCATGAGGGATATGACTGTAATTGCTGTCTTTTGTTCAATGTAGTCGCAAACAACACCAATATCATTCGCAACGTCAGCCTAGACAAGATATGCAGTTACGTCCTGTTTCAAATTTTTACGAGTATGAAAGTGTGCAATCATTATTAAACACACATGGCCGAGGACAACAACAACCGCACCCTCAGCACATCTACAAAACGCATCAACAACAGCAATTACAAAGGCATCAGCAACATTATAGCCGTCGTGGCCCATTTGTTACTCAAGTAACAATTGGAGAACAGAAAGAACCCAAACAGAATGGAACTAAAGTGTAGCAATGAGTATGTAGAGAAACCGACATTCCATTTTAACATTCCCAAATCATTTTTGTATAAATTCCATAGTAATTTAAATTTATCATCGTAATCATGTATTACAATTATTTTGTAATGATTTTTTATATGCATATACATCATAATCATGTTTATTAATAATTTTTATAGTAATGCCTTTATACACGTATACATACAATTATTTAATTAATTATGAACAAAGTTCGTAAATCAATCATTTTAAGTAATTTTACAATACTTATTGATTAAGTTTTGTCTTGTATATATGTAGTTTAAGTACATTTTAATGCATTTATAAATTTTGAAAAATTATATTGTCCTACCCTATGTGAGTTTGTTTATGTTGGACCAGTATTGTAGAATTTTATTCTACAAAATTTAATTATAGTTTGTGGATGGCTTTAATCGGGTTCAGATTTTTTTTAAACTTAAAAGCTTGCTCACTTGCGTGCTGAGCGCCACATATTCAGCGAAGTAGTGAACTAGTCAATATTGATCTTCCTGCTGTAGAACAGCTGATCAGTGTTGTGTTTATTAAGTGGGCAAACGC
>JARJDV010010101.1:0-23538 GCA_030264675.1 Anaulacaspis nigra
CTAATATTTGCATTGCTAGAAAAATATTTAAAGTAACTATTTCAAAATTGATTTGTTGCAGATGGTTGAAACTTACGCATAATGATTGAGCATCAAGTGCTCACATTTCTTCTCTACTAAACATTTCCAGTTTAGTGAGTGTTCAATTAGTGTTTTTAAATTCTTTATCAGTGTTCGGCGTGGTGCGTGAAGTGAAGCAATTCGCTGCTTCGTTATGGATTATTACTGATTGAATTCGACAAAGATTGTTCAACTTGCTTACACTTGATCTTCTCTTCACCGAAAGGTAATGAACACGCCGCTTTTCAATATTATTACTAATACTCAGACGACCAAGTACCAAGTTTTGATCATTTTCCAAACTCAATATCGGCATTTGAACCATGTCATGCATTCACAGTTTTACTCAATATTGAATTTGAAACAACGTAATTGAATTGTGTCGCCAGTTCTATTGATTGATCGAAAACACAGCAAACTAAAATATAATTACAGCGTGTGGGAATTGTTTTTCAAATTGAAAATAAATGCTGTCAGCTTGAAGAGTTGGAAAAACAATCGAAAAACAATAGACGAAGCGGCCGTACCACCGTAATGGGCATGTCCCGTGAGAAGCAATTAAATGCTTCGTTTGAATGAAAACAACAATTGTGCTATGTACTCAAACAAGTATAGAATGATGGCACGTGTGTACAATCAAGTTTCATGTTGTGCGTGTCGCATGCCATCCGCCATTTCTCATCAAATAATCAACTTGCATCAATGATTGAAGAACGCGCCGCTCACGAAATACTCGAACGTGAAAAATATTAGCCTGACATTTTCCGTGTACTAAATAATTTCTAACCGGCTCATTTTGAGGACACATAAATTCATGTACATACTTATAACCAACTTGTATTAATGTGATACTTAATGAGAATCATTAATCACGAATGTAATTTCTGTAAAATAAATACATTGACCGGACTCACTTTCGTTCAGCGGAATATTCACTTGTTCCAAGTGTTTGTAATAGTCCGAAAAATAAATTATGGTTTTGCGCATTATACACTTTGTTGCATGTAAAAGCTGTTGTGAAGAAAATATGCGCAAAATGTTGGAACTGAAACACGAATATGAAACTTGTTAAAAGTATTGTGCATCAGCAACAAAGCAGCAGCAAAAAATATGAAACAACAATGCGCATGTTAACATTATTACGAATTGAATTTGCTACTAGGATTTCAGTCAGATTTGTGAATGCCGCGTATATTTCCTAGGATTTTCGCGAGCGTGGTTGGTGCATAATAAATTTCGCGTGAAAAGTGCAATTTTCTGATGAATTATTGCGCATGCCATGACGGGTAACTTTGCTTATATGCAATTCGCGCACAAATCAACCTAATACTGAATGGCATGCGATAAAGCACTTCAATAAAATAAAAATAGACATTTCAATATTTTAGCACATTTGGCAATTTTGTAAATTTCTATTTCAGATTTTTCTGCTTTTTCCCTGACGTATTAAAATGATTTTTACGTGTATTGCTTTTCCTGCTACAGAATTAATATACACCGCAAGCGCAAAGTACAACGGTGGGCAATGTGTAATTACATTAATGCTATACATTATTAGACATCACCCCTTGAGAGCGCGTTCATTTAATTCACGCTCTGCTCATCACGCTCACGGTCGTCCTTCAGTTTCGTATTTGTTGGTTGGTTGGTTGCTTGTTGTGTTTGCTTTTGGTAGTGCATTCAACTAAAATAAGATAAACTGAGACACAGCCAGGATAACGCATGTAATTTGTCATCTCGTTGGTCGCTGCTTGCAAACCAATCTGAACATGTTCGTAATCAATTCAATCCGCTTATTTTCGGGGGGGGGGGCCTTTGTTTAATAAATAACTTTCTAATGGTGGATGGTACATTTCAAATTAAAGTGATACAAAGTATGCCAAAGTAGATAATACCCTTCTAAAATATGTATGCACTAAAACCACATCGTAATTAATTCAGGGCTTACGTTTAATGAGTATCGATTTTGCCCTACTTTTAAATATCTACAATCTAGATGCCAAAGGTATATTTATTCGAATTCAGATGAATGCGAAAGAGATGATTAGAAAAAGGTGAATTACAACTGTTGCGAAAGGGGTGAAAACGGTACGCGTAAAGGGCGTATAGCGAATAGCAAAAAAAAGAACTAACCTGTTTCGCTTTGTATTGATTCTTTTTTTTTGGGTGTGCACCTTCCGCGCGCGTTTTTTACGAGTTATTCTATGTGCGCATGTTGTAACTCTTTTATTTATGTGCCATCCGTGTTCATATTTTATTTGCATGTAAAATTGGATTTTATTTTGTTGTCTAACTCGGTCTATGGCGATATCACCGCCATTACCCAACTATTCAAATGCTCTTCAAGGACAACGAGAATTCAATAACAAATCAACCAATTCAGTAGGAATATCGAAACCGTTTTTGAAAATACTAGAAGCCTAATTGATTCGTGCAGCGCAATATCTCTTCCCATGCGTAGTTCACATCCCCATCGCGCGTGCTATAATTGATAACAAATCTAATCAAGTATTTACCCTGGAACGAACAGGGAGTAAGCATAATATTCCCTTCCGTATTGATTAACTCTCGTAGTTTCTTTGTCGCTTCATTGCTCTTTTTTAGCCAAAAACAAACAGTGCCCAAACTGCAATTGACAATCGCAAACCGCCCATCGGTCATGAGCAATTCATGCATTAAATTCCCCAAGCGCACATGACGTCGAATTGTGCTCTGCATGCCGTCAACACCCACGTTTTTAAGCACCATCCACACTTTCAATGAGCGAAATTTGCGTCCGGTGCCAATCTGCATATTCACAAAATCCAATGTACGCTCCGCATTCGCATTTTTATGCTGTATGTACACGCGATCAATGGCTAATGCGTCCTCAAGATATTTCCGGTTTTTCAACCAATATGCAACCACATCGTACGACATATACATCCATTTATGCAAACCGATGGAAAAGGATTCCGCATAATTTAATCCGTTCGCCAAATGGCGAAATTCGGGGCAAATCAGTGCCGCACCAGCGTAAGCTGCATCAACATGCATCCACAGATTGAATTCCCTGCATACCTTGCCCAATTCCTCCACGTGGTCCACGCTGCAGATGCCAGTGGTTCCAACCGTGGCAACGACGTAACATGGAAAGAGCCCTGCGTTGAGGTCGCTCGTTACGGCATCGCGTAACGTGTTTCCGCGCATACTTCCGGTTTCGTCGCACGACAGCAGCCGCATTCGCATACCAGCAATTAAACCTCCACGCTCCACCGAAAAATGCGCTTGTTCAGAGCCGTACGCAACGAGTTTGGAACTAATTTCCTCTTCACTTAATGAGGATTCCAAGAGTCTCCACTTCTTCAGCGCTCGTTTACGTGCTGCTACCATTGATAATAATGTCACCTCACCTGAAGTTGTCTTGAATAAAAAAAACTGCAATTAATTATCTGAGAAGATTTTTAGATAATTCCAAAGTACCTGCAAACAACCTCCGCCTGTGCCATTAGCTGTTGTCAGAAATTCTTCAGGAAGATTCATACTCTTTGCAAGCCAATTTAGTACAATTATTTCAAGTTCAACACTCGCCGGACATGCTTCCTGGATTAAGCGGAGGAAATTTAATTAAAATTTAATGATTTTCATGTTATAATTACCCAATTGACATCAACGGTATTTAAACCTGCTATGAGCAATTCACTGAGGAGTGTGGCATAAGAAAAGCCTGCGGGGAAATATGCGTGAAAGTGTGGCGAATTCCAGTGTGTGACTCCAGGGAGTATTTTGCATAAAAACTCTTGAAATATTTTCATAAAGTTTGTGCCGTTCTTAGGACATTGCTCTTCCATCAATTTAGCTAAATATCCAGGCTTCACCTCCGTCAAAACTTTCCTGTAAAGTATACCTGTTATGAAGAAATTAATGATAATATGCAAATATTACTCTTCTCTTATTTTGTTCATATAATCAACTATAAAGTTGGAAATGTGAGATGTTGCAAGACAAAACTCTTCAGAATCCATTTTTTCAGCACGTAACTACTTAGCGGAAGTCAACTGATAATTGCGAATTCTATCGTGTTGTTTGGTGTATTTATATGTAAATCTATATGTAAATGAAACAATTTGAATAAATTTCATAATAGTTAGCGAAAATAAAAATTACAAAGTCAACTAACAAATTAGCTAAATTGCAAATGAAATATCCAAATGATATGATGATTACATCACCAAATATGAAAAATTGAAATAACTATTTTGAAAATTAATTCCGGTAATGAGTTTTTTGTTTTTGTTATTGAGTATTGAAGCAGCCGCATGTGAATAAATATTGTACGTTTATCTATGGCTTTCGTTGATTTGTTGCGTTTGTCTTGTTGTTATTTAAATAAACGTCTTGAATTCCCACCTGCTTTAAATTCGCTCTTGATATCCAGCATTCAATCGCATTTTGGGTGACATTCATGTACGCAAAACCGTCGGCATCCTTAACGTAAATATTCGTCGTTTCGACGGTGTCCCCAAGGCTTTGTTCCGTGCGGAAAAAATGGCCAATATTCTTGAGACGTTCGATTTTCGGTTTACGATTGCTCGTTTCACGTGTCTCTCTATTTCATGGTTAAAATCGTTCTTCTTTCGATGTCAAACTCCATGGCAAACCCGAGGAGAGAGCCAAGATGTTCAACGGAGCGTTTGGATCAAGCAGTTGCACGAAAGTACTTGTCGTAAATAAAAAAGTCAAGAACGATCGTATTTCTTTCTGTACTGGAAATTTTAAGGACGCTTGACTCTGATTCAAAAAAATTTCATGTGTTTTTAAAGTGTTCGGACTAATACAATATAGTTGTCCACTTGCTATAGTCTTAATTCACCTTCAGGAAGCTTTGATCCACTAGGTCTTAAAAACTATTATGAGCAAAGCAAGAGAAAGTAAGGTACTTAAAAGTTTTAGCATAAAAATACTCAACTTTAACTTGTTGAAAGTTGACAATTGCATTGCGAAAGCAAATTGAAGCGTATTCATCCTTTGTTGCCGAAGAATGAAAGTGGCGCTGCAACACTTAATTAAGTCTCATCAGTGCTTCGAGAGGCCTTCATTAATTATTCATCAAGACGAGCACTTAATGACTTCGGATACCATGACGTTTAATACTTTGCAACAGCTATCTATAAGAAAGAATAAAGAAACACCTTATTGAACGCCGAAAAAAAGTTATCTCGAAGAGAGCTCGAAGAATAGAGAAAAAGAACTCAAACAGTCTATATAAAGAGGAAGTACGTCTACTAATGGAAGAAAATGAAACGCTTCTGAGAAATAAGAGCTTTTCGAATGATACCTGATATCCGGTTTCTATCACAAGTATCGCGCTTCAACCAAATTGCAATTGTCCCTCTTTCCTGTCATTCCTAATACTATCCGTCTTTGTACACGGTTGCACTGCAGATGCTCAAATGAAAGTTTAATCAATAAAAAGCGAGAGGGAGTGAATTAATACTAAAAAATAAACAGCGAGTTTTACACGACGAGTATGGTACACGTTCAAAGAGCAGTTAAGCATCTTATCCGTTTTTGTGACTGGAAACTTTGTCGGAAGTGAATAACTGGCTTAAAATCAATATGACTTCATCGTCCTATTACGCGTCCTGTCAAGACGCATTTGTGAGCAAAAGTCGCCCACTCGAGTGAGGGCGGAGGCGGCAGCGACGTAAGACACGGCACGATTTTGCTCATGCGGCTTTGTTGTTTGTTGCCCGAGTTGGCAAGTTGTGGATGAAAGTGACAGACTTAGAGGCTATGCTTCTTATGGTGACAATACGGGTGATGATTATACGCAGAGGTCATTAATATTTATCGCAAGTGCGCCCTCGCGCATCAATCTTGCGTGCAAATTGCGTTGTAAACACAAACTTTACGGCTTTCATCAACATGTGCGAGGTCGCGTACTCTATAAAAGTGTGCTGAAGTTGCCCTAGAAAATAATAAAAATGATTAAGCCACACACAACATGGTAATATGCGGTAAAATGATTGCTTGACTTGGACTTGATTTGATTGCATCGCTTCAAAGAAGGAAGCCAAGCGTATAGAAAAATATATTATGCGCGACGCTTTAGATTGATGATGAATTTTATCGATCAACACCGAGCGCGTCACTAATGAAACGTATAATCAAACATAGCACGCGCTCTTTACGCGCCTCGAACTGAATTATTTCCGCCTCGTTTTACGAGACGTCGATAATAACAATAAGTGATCATCTGAAAGTAATAAAGCGTGCGACTTGTTACCAAGGAGATCCATAATTACTTCCAGAGAAATTGTGCGCAGACTTGACCTGCCGGCGTATTTTTACGTTTAATTACTAAGTGAAGTTGACAATTTCTGGACGCTCTTGTTAAATCTGAGATGGTTCGTCCATGTAATTCTCAATTCTTTGCTCTACTTTCAGTCGTGTTCGTAATGTTTTACTCTAGTGCACAATTGGACATCTTGAAAAGTTTGATTATTTTTTTTCTTATTGACGAGCGAAATAAACTTTTATTAGGTTTACCGTCTACGAAATGGCACCTAATAAAACATAAACACTAGTGTCGTTTGTTGTTAGTGTAGTTTGTCGATTTCTTAAATTAGTTTTGTTGTAAACTTTAACTGGACCAAAGAAACATCGCGTATAGTTGGAATTAATAAAGTAAAAATAAAAACAAAACATATTTTTGGAAGGTTTCTTTAAAATAAATTATCTTTTAAAATAAACAAAAAAAAAGGATGTAGTTGAGAGTGTAAAGTTGTTATCCTTAAGGTAAATCATAGGATGCTTTAAGCATTACACTATAGTTTGGGTCACCAGTGCCTGGTGGTCCATTGAGATGTCTCTCATATTCGCCAGCAATACCAACTCTTCCACGGTGGTCAGCTGTTTCGGCAAAATTGTACTGACCGGAAGCCTTCACCTGAGTGCCCAATCCTCGTGCGCTCTCTGACTGAACGTGCAGGCTGCTACTGGATGGTTTATGACTGTAATCTGCCGCATGGCCATGGGTTAGCACACCTTGTGGCCCTGCAGTCTTGGCTATCTGGTGCTGTGTCGAAAATTTATGGTTATCATTGTCCACCCAAGTCACCTTTTGCCCTATCATTGACTGCCTATCGTTCACATCGAATACGGACTCACGCTTAGGTTCATTGTGATCGTGATTGCTATCTGTGCATGTGCACTGTCTATATAAATCAAATAGAAACGAATAAATTTAATAAAAAGATATTAAATTCAAAGCAAGCATAATCAAGCAAATATATGTTGAATATTATTATTACCTTTTTTGTCTCGACAATCCACCGTCTGGTATTTCAATTTCGTGATTGCATCCCACTGGATGCGAATTTACTTCGGAACTTATACAAATTGCGATGAGCAATAAGCAAAACAATTTCAAATATGTAGACATGTTTGAAAGTATACGGAGTTGTGTGTTTGAACAACGATGAAATTTGTTTGATGATTTGAACAATTTGAGATTCGTATTTATATAAAATGATTTTGCAAATGTAAATTCCCAATTTCGTGTTTGCGATATGAAGAAAAGTATGCTTATTAACTGGGGAAAAACACACTCCCAGAATAATCAAGCAATCAAATATTTAAAGGTCATTTAACTTGAGTAATACCATTAACAGCTCATGACCTTACCGGGTAAAATCACATCGTATTATGAGATGATGATAACTTGTTAAACTCTGTTTATGTTTCGTGTTAATCACATGGATAATTATGTTCATCTCATCAGAATGCATTAATAGTAAACAAGATAAAATAAAATAAAAAGAAAATTTGGATGAAAACTGACGTAAACGTACCGTAAAATATCGTAATAGTTTTTAAAAATCAACTCTGAAATATTCATTAAAAATATGTCACGATTCTACTACGCAATAAGACAAAAACGTAATAAGACATATTTTCTAAATTATTTACAATTTTCCCCGAGTTTTTTTATTTTTCATTATTTTACGTAAATATCTATGCTGTTTGTACTTTATTAATACTGGAATTCGTACTTGGTTTAAAGTCACTCAAAGAAAGCCAGCTTTCAATTGCATTTCGCTTGACATTCATGTTCTTGGAATCTAGCGTATCCTTAACGTAAATATTCCTCTTGTCGTGCGCGTCCCTGAGGCCACGTCCCACATGAAAAAAGGAGGCAATATTCTTCAGGCATTCGATTTTCAATTTACCCCGGAAAACTACACCACAAATTGCTTACCGCATCCATTTTCACGACTATAAATCATGAAGAAACTTGTAATAGCATTGCATTAATAACGAAATGTGACCAAAAAGTTTATGTTGTTTAATGATGTATGAACCACGGATAAGAACGTAAACCACAGCAACAACAAGTGATAAACTGGGCTGGAGTAATATTAGTAAATCTTCCATTATGAGTTCCGTGTTCATAGTGGTTATTTAAGTGACTGCATTTTCACGGACAAAGAGCTAAACTGGATTTTCTATTTTTGTGCGCCTGACTTTGAAACTAAAACTTTTTTACGCACATTGCGAACCAAAAACATTAAAGCAGTGTGTGATTGATGCTATGGCCACATAAAGAGGAAAATCAATAATGGGAACATCAACGCAGCAGTTAGCAAGTCGGCAATGGATTTGAACCCATCCCAGAATTCCCACAGTCTAATCCTAAGCTATCCTCCTTGTTTGCGAAGCGAGGAAGAAAAACCCGCGATAAGACAACTCTTCAGGCCTTAATACATATTTATAGCACGCATGCTGAACTCCCGTGGTGATAGCGCAACTTCAACGACCGCGCATGCATTAGCATTCATTCATTTTGCTCGAGTACGAACACAAGTACATCCATAGTTTGAGCGTATGTGGAAAATTGTAAATGTCTTTATTGCACAAAGCAACAATTTTGCCCTCATTTTCATCGTGAAAGCTTCGACTTCGTTATCAACAAGCAGCGCACAACCGCGGTTAAGGTACTTTTGGGAGTGCAGTAATTTCCACAGCTTTAATTTTCACATTTCCTTTATGGATAACCAACTTCTCCACCAATTTGTTAAATGAAATGCTTTTAATGAATGTTTTCTGGTTAAAGGTATCTCCATATTTGTTTTTCATGCTTCAAATATTAATTTAAATGATTTTAATTTGGACTTCCTCAAACGGTAAAGGAAATGGGCTCGTTATAACCATAATCAACTGTTTATTCTTTACCTATAGTAAACCTAAAAATATACTACGAATAGTATTTCATTGTTACTAACATAAAAGCTATAAATTACCCTTCCTAAATACTATTATCCTACTTTTCTCCCTTTACTACCCACATTATCCTTTTTTTATGTGAGTACAATTTGCTTACATTTATTTGTTCTTCAGCCTTATTTCTTTCATGAAATATTATTTAATTCCTCTTTTTGTATTCTGCAATTTATTGCACGCTATTAACTTAAATAATGGATTCGTTCCATTTGGTGAAACAAATATACCAAACCTTTTTCCACACGCATTTTAAAATCTCTCAATTACTTTTGTGCACCTTGAGTTAAATTGAAAAATTATCTAATTTTCTTGGTGTAAATCTTACGTTTTAACGGGAGAAAAGAAACGCTTTCTTCTTTCTTACTGTGAGAAACAAAACAGATGCAGGTCGTTTAATCGTCCCTTTGCAATGCGGAGCGTAAAGGACAACACTCGAATTGTGCGCACACAAACGCATGACGAATATATTTGCGGACGCAATTGTTTCCCTAATTGAATTCGCAAAGATAAAAGAGCAATCCCGTTGTCTCTATGTGTATTCCCTTTGCTGTTTGTTTATCTTTTTACCCTCTCTATGTCGCGTTGTTACTTTGTGTGTTTTACCATATCCAACATATAACGAAATGTAAACGTGACATGTAATTGAAATCTCTTCTTTCTGTTAAATTATCCTGCCTATCCTCGCTTGTATTACTTAGAATTCTTTACTAGAGATATCATTTACAATGGCTGATTTTGTAAAATAAAAATATTCAGGTTGACAATCCCAAATCCATTTAGCATGTTTGATTGTTCTTTTTCATATTTAAATGCAATCAACATTTTCATTTATTCAGCTGTGGTTGTATGAGTAAATTACTCAATTTTGATTTAAATAAATTTGATTGCCATTTTTGCAGTTGTTCATTTGGAAATTGAGCAATTTTATTTTATATATAAACATATTGTGTTGGGTTTGCTTTGGTTGTTGATTTATATTGCGAAGTGATCATAAAATAAATATTTCTATAGAGTATAATTCACTATTGAATTGTTCAACAACGATAGATAATTGGCGTAATTAAATTTACTATCGTTTGTAAATTTAGTTGGTCAAATTATTAGCGCAATTGATTCATATGGAAATTTATTTTATCTATTTTGCTGTTGTTTTAAGCTCAAATTGATTTAATTTTTTTTATCTTGCTTATGAGGACCTGTGTTTAATGTTTGAATAATTTAAACGTTCACCCAGCGATTGTGTTATTGATTGTGTTGCCATTAGTAACAGGATTAAATTTCGGCAATACATACAGAGAATGTACCGTAATATCAATTTCCAACGTGGTTTGTATAATAATTTACTCCCAATTTTCCCGCAATATTTCTATTTTTCCGAAATTAGTGGGTTTGAATTATTCAGCACTCAAACGTGACTGATTGTATCCTTTAATTATCCTACGGATCAAATGGGATATAAATATTGATTGCTAGAGCGACCATGCAGGTAAATGCATAGCAATGGTTAATTTAACTTAATGGAAGCTCATAATTAGCTTAATTATAAACAAATTCATTACCGGTGTAATGCAAAGCGGACTTGAATTATTACGATGTTATTTACTGTAAGCAAATTCATGTATAAATTGCATTTTTAGTTTATAAGTTATGTTACGATGGTGAGCAATTTAATAAAATATAGAGCTTTGAATATTAATCCGTTTTATCACGAATTTACGAGTTTAATCTAAAATTTGAAAAGTTTTAATTTAAATCTAATAATAAGTTATATTTTGATGACTTGCAAAATTTAAATATAAAATCAATAGACGAATGAGATTTCCGTATGTGACACGAAAGCCGGAGACCGCTACTACTGCTGGTGCTGTAATGAAAAGCGTTTCGGAGGCGGCGGCGACACCCCCAAAATATTCGTTTCGATCCGCGCGCGCCGCGACGCGTACAATGCCAAATATCTATATGGTCTACTCTTGGTGGTGGGTGAATTGGTCGAAAGGGTCAAGGTCATCCTCCTTTGCGCTTCTTCATCGAAAACTTTACTTGGATTCGATCCGTACTTTTATCCATTCAAGTCGTGACTAATTATTCACTGAGTTTGATAAATTTACTGCTAGTTTCATCGAATGTGCCATACTAGTACATACAGCATAAAACTTATAATTTCCTATTACAAAAGTTAAATCTTTTTTGCTTGCTTTCCTGAACGAATAATTAATATTCATGGCTGAAAAGTTGCGGGCGAAAAATTATTAAATTTTTTAATTTTCACTGTAATTTAAGTGAATCAGTGCAGCGTTCGTAATTATGTTGCAGCCCGATTTAATTACAGGAGCATTTTAATGAGATGCATGATGTTTTATGCAATGGACGCATTAATTGGAAATTTGCATAAATTGATTGCATGTGGCCAGTGTGTTTAATGTGAAATAATTTTTAAAATTGCTCGGAAATTGGCCAGACTATTTCTTGAAAATAAATCCCAGAGAAGTTAAATATTTGATAGGAATTTAAACGAAAATCAAATTCAAAAGGTTGTCATAAATGCATTAAGGTTGAAGCATGTTAGCAAAATGCATTTGATGCAGAATTTGATATGCAAGATCATATTTTATGATCTACTCGGCTGTTCTACGACAAGATAATAATATGTGATGTTCCAAGTTTGTTGACTGTATTCTAAGACATTAGATCATCGTAAGAAAAGCGAACAATACGATGATATATCATAGAGTTTGACATGTTTGTAATTTGCTCCTTAACTTTCCTTTTCGAACCAAAGTTTAACATTTGCAATTATTGGCTATTTTTATAAATTTGTTGGAATTTAAATCGAATTTACTTCGTCAATTTTTGACACGCGCGCAAACATTTCAATTTGGATTTTGCTTCTTTTATATTTTTTCCTTCGTGGGCGTAAAAAAGTTTTCAAAATAAATGTCATGTCTTGTTTCAATGGCTTAATGAATATCGTATTCATGAATTCACAAAATATTTTTACATTTTTGGCTTGTGCAGCGCAGCAGCAATCTCGTTATGCCAAATGAGTCCGAATGGAATTTGCATCTGTGCTCTGCGCAAATTTTTGGGAACAAAAAGTTTCAATGAATTACTTACTGACCCTCAACATTAGAATAATTTGCATTTTTAATGAACCTAAAAAAATTCTAGAAATATTATGAAAAATAAATCAAAAGTGTAACCGCATGTGAAAGATTATTAATTTTCTGCGTCTAGACATTTTCTTTGAACACAGTGCACGTCCAGAAACTTTTCTCTCAATGGAGTAATTAATCAACAACAAAGGTTGGAACATTTGGCAATTGTCTAATCCAGTTGTTCGTTAACATTTTAAGAATTAATTACTTTTAAGTAATTACCTGACGCTTTGAAATTTTATGTCAAGTTGATAAACTTGTTAATTATTTAATTATAAAATTGCATAATTTAATTAACAGCGGATGAGATTGACTATGGATAAACTGGATATTCTCCAAGATCTATACACACAAACTCCAAGGATAACAAAAGCTGATAGGCGAATTGATTGATTAAATGTCAGAGATGACTCGAGTCGCAAAATGCCAGTCAGCGCGTAGAGGGGTGAAATCAAAATGTGAATCAAATAATTTTAGAAATTGGGCCATTCCCAAATTTGCAATATTCAATTATGCAAGAACAACATAAGTCGATTTTGCAAGCTAATATTCAATGGAATAATAACGGAATTATTTGCAATTATAAGTTTATGATGCGAGATTAATTACTCTGTAAGAAAGGACGCAGTCCTCATAAATCTTATTTTTTTGCCTCATTCATTATGAAATAAGAATCATCGCTGCATTGTACGCTCGTTTTTTCGAGTTTTAATTTATGAATCCACTCGGTCTAATTTTGCTTCATTTTCATTCATTTCCCTTCGTTTCTCTCCTTCGCAACGAGTATTGCTGATTCATTTCGCATAATGCCCAAAATACGTGCAAATAAATTACTGCAACCATGAGGAATAATTTGATAATTCAAATTTTAAATTTGTTTGCGCAACAACAAAAGTAATTAGAATTCTTGCTTTTTCTTGGCTTATATTGCACGTTTGCAAATATTGTCTTCGCATTGACGTATGTTAAAAATAAAAGCAGCTACTGACTTATAGAGTAATGTCAACAAGATATGCACATGTGATTTGTACACATCTTTGACGTGGAGAATAAAAATGTTCTTTTCTTTTTGCGTGAGTTCACTTCAAAAGAATTTCTTTGTCTCGTTTTATTCACGTTTGTCTATCTGTCGTTCGGAAATAAAGAATATATTTCCATAAGGATTGTATAGACAGCACGCGTTTCTATTATGCAGAAATAGAATAAATATTTTTTGTGTTTATATAGGCGCTATAAATATTAATACGCATAATACGCTTAATTTGTACGCGCAAACGAGGTGTAAATAAAGTACAACGAACGCCTTGGTGAAAGCAAACAAAAAACGAGACGGTAGCCAAATGATGTGGCAAATATTTAAATAAATTGCAAGCACGGGGCGCTACACTGGTTATTTCGTGAATTATTGCATTGAAATCGAGGCAAGAATCATAAACACACAAACGAATGAAGTATAAAGCGAAATCATTAGTGTGCAAGTCGTTAATTTCGTGCATAGCTGGGGTAACCGCTGCCGCCAACGCCGCCTTCATCGGATAAACAACGTTCGCATAAGAAATAGACCAGTATATAGTGGTATTTTGTTTCAGCACGCAAATGAGTGCTAGTCTCATTGCCAAGAACGAATGATACTCAACGCTTGAGCTGAAATTTATTGCAGTTCTGCGTAAATGTTTTAACTCACTCCATTACCGTAGTCACTCGGCCGTATGTACCATTTGAATAAGTGAAGCGCTCGCTCTCTTTGCTTATAAGCTATCGTATTTCTCATAACATTGCGTATTACGCGACGCTAGCGCTGTCTGACAGCATATTTAATGAAATGGCAATTCATAAACATGGAGTTAATTAAGTTTCGTACATCGTGTATCACAATGTGTACGCAAGCACAAAGCTGGCTGCGCAACAAAGCGGTAACGCAAATATTTTAGTAGTAAAGTGCAGCAAAAAAGAATTAAAAACTCTTACTCTGAATACAAATCCAACGACGAGATGTAAACCCTATCAGGACGTAAGCCGGAAGCCGAAAGTGATGAGAGTTATGAACGCGATGCGTCAACGAGATAAGAAAATCAATGTCGTTGGAGTGAAATTGCATATTTCCGTTACGTTCAATCACCTCCCAAGCGTTGTCAACTGCGGTTCCAAAGTCCCCAAGATGAAATTCCATCAGCTTCTCCAATTCGCATTTTTCTCGTTAAATTCAATCAATAATACGAATGCTCGTTTGCCGAGAACAACAAGAAGCAATCAGAAACGAGCAAGCCTCAATATCTATTTCGCAGTTTCAATAAATAATTTCCAGATTCTCGTTCGGTAACACCCGAAAAAGAGAAAATAGAAAAAGAACTCTATTAGTGAACTACCTATAAGTTTTCCCCACTATTAAAATTGCAAACTCACGAGCAAGCTGAATGTGCAAAGCGAGCACGTTTCAATCTTTTCCCACTTCCTCCTTCTTCTTCGACAGCTACTTCTTGCACGTGGCGCAAGGAGCGCCTGTTCAACAGGAAGCATTTCTCGTCCTCGGGGCTGTTCATCAAGCTACTCTTCAACTTCAGGGTAGTGCAATAAAAAGCAGTTTACATTAAGTGCAAAGCGTTCTCTCGTTTGCACTTTGTGTGCTTTTCTTCATACCGCTAGCCATCAGGACGGGAACCTGCAAAATTGCAAGAAGTTGCGCGTAGTTCAAGCGAATGAATAGCGGTATTATTGCAATTCCTTTCCTTTGTTTGTTTGTGCATTTTATATCAATGTTTTGCACGCCCAGAAAAAGGTCAGCGTGCGATTCATTCCCTCTTGTGCCATTTCGTACTTCCTGATGCAGAAATATTGTTCAAACACAGAATGCACAGAATAACAATGAAATGTTATTCGATGGGTTGCCGCTGGTGACACATTTGATTGTTAGATGCATTGAATTGCATCACATCGCAGTAAAATACGTCCTAATGTATAATGCATGTGACATGCAAATTATGTCTGGAACAGCAAAAATAATAAACAATTCCCTGCGCATTTCTGAAGTACATACTAGTAGTTTATGGCGAAATTTATCGTATAATTTACCTCAGACAGGTGAAATTATTTGTTGTTTTTGAATTTCAAATTAATGCCCTCGAGACGAAAACAACACAATTAATTAGAATACAACTCTAATCGAAATAAAACAAACGCAAAACAAATGTGATAAAATCCTGATGTAGGGATTAAATCTGAATAAAATGCTTACAAACTTTTTCGACAGCCTGTACACGCCCAAAAAAAGTTTTGCGGGTGTAAAAAGCTGATACGCATTCTTTCCCAATGCTGGAGAAAATCTGATAATAAAGTGTAAAAACATTCCTCTCCTTTGCCAATCCTCAGTATCTTTAGTACCATTAGGGGAGGATGAAGAAGCGAACAAGAGGAGAAGAAGTAAGCCCAAAAATGTCCTGGCAACTTTGAGAAAAGAGGCGCACACGTCTTTCTCTTTGTAGGCTGTGAATGTTTCCAAGATAGATGGAATACGCGCTGGTAAAGCTGTGAAAGCGGATTGTTGTAAGGCGAAATGCGTTGGACAAAAGCACTGCATTCAACAGCACTTTGCGTGCATGCGCATGACACTCGTACGTGATTTATTGCGTCGGCTGGCGGTTGCTGTTTGGTTATGAAACAAATTATTAAATAAACATTCATCTCACCGAAATTCCAGGCAATAAACAATTTAATGCTTGTCCTGAATGGATAATAAATCAATAGCATTTCAATGCGTTCGCTTTCGTCCTCATAATATTATCCTGTTCTCTCTGACCAGAAAATTCTATCACTCTTGACAAGGCGTTGACAACTTTGGATTATGCAATAATAAATGATGATGGCAATGACGTTGATGTTGTGATGAATAAGAAATGAATCTAAAATTCTAAATAAACATCGATTAAGTCACCAAATGAAGACGAACAAGAAGTGTGCGCAGTCATCAATCGCTGTCAATCGATAAGCACTAAAACGTTGCGTGCAATTTCTTCACTACATTTTACGTTTTCCGCTGTGCAAATCGGAAATAGCTAATGACGTTATTCTACCTTTTTGTTTCGACTGTGTATCCTGCATAAATATTTGCATCTATGTCATTCGTTTCTGGTTATTTACTCGTTGTGATAAATGATCCATCAAGTTGGATGTGCATATTCTTGTTTGCTTTGTTGTCTTTGCAGAGTTTTATTCAATTAGATAAAGACCCGTCTTGTGCCATTCTATATCGCATTATAATAAATGTTGGCGATTACGGCTAAGCTAGGCGGCTGCACGCATAAATCTGACAGCATCATATTTCCCTCGCCTCATCCTGAACATCAGTTCTTATTATTGCGCTGACAAACCTGTCGTATTTTTCAAAGCTTTCGCACGCTTACATTTGCATATTTCTGCGCGCGCGTGGAAAAACATTTTATTTCACGCGCAATTTTCTGAATACACAAGCATATACCATAAAACGCACAAAACCGGAAATACAATTTTGCGAATCCCTACGTATTTCGAATTTCGAATGTGTTCATTTGAATTTCGGAAAAATAAAACAGAAAAGGTCTATTTTATGCGCGTAATTGATTTAAATTGCTTCTTCTTCTTCGACGTTTCTTTCTTTCTGCTTCTTCCTTGACGCATTAGCAAAAAGGACGCGACGCGTTTCAGAATCATTGGTTTATTGTAAATGCATATAATGTTGATGTAGTCGTCGTCTTCTTTTATGCACGCGCAAATAATGACGACAGTCCAGTCACGTGCAACTTCCATCCGCAGGCACGTTTTTCATTACGTTTCGTCCATCGTGAATACGAAATTTTTCCTCCGCAAAGACCGAGTGCCGATTGTACAAAGTGTAAACGTTGAAAACAAAAAAAATGTAGGTATAAGAAAGAGAAGACGTTAGCAAGCATAACATGTAGGTGTCTACTTCCCTCTCAAGTGCGGAACGCTTTATGTCAGTAATCCTTACGCGGCATAGTAACTGGAAAACAGCGTAGTAAAAGAAGTCCTTGACCTTTCCACGTACTCAACGGGTTGAAGTGAACATCGAATCGGCAAAAAAACGCGAACAATTCATTCTCGTCCAAGCGCAAGTCTAGACTAAACGACGCAGGCGACATTATCCTTTCAGCCGCTCCACCACTCCAGTGTAAATTTCAATCGCATTACATTATCCTGAAGCGTTTTTTCATGCTCCGATAACTGCAACAATAAGTAACACTTGAGCAAAAAATGTTTTCACGCGCAAATAAAACGAATAAATGTATTCGCAACTTTTATGATTTTATCCTTGGAAATAATATTTTGTCATCTGATTTCTCATGGGGCATACTCCAATTTAAAAATCTTCGTAATTGGTAATTAACGCAACTCACTCAAGATTAATTAACTTAAATACGCATTCATTAAATGTGCTCTTAACTTGTGCGCGCTTGCTTTTTATGACCCGTGCGTCTGCGACTGATTAATGAGAGTTTTATGATGCATACTACTCGTACGCGCAAGTCGTAAGTCATGCGGTAATTTGATCACCAGAGCACTTAAACTTTCTTCTTGCAAATAGTAGCAGTGATTTTATGAGGCAAACTTTTTACTCATTTTTAAATAGCTACCTTCTTTTCGCTACAAGAATGAGGAATGAGGTAATTAGACAAACCATGATGCGTAAATAACACAAATGAATTTGTGCCATTTTGCTGTGCTGATTGCATTAGCAAACTTATGCTCCATACTCCTTGTAATTACAAATAAATTCAACAGTGTGGGTTCTGGAAGCGCAGCGTAATTGACAAGTCACTTGTTTCAATTACGCTTTATGCACTCGGGTCAGTAATTTGATTAAACTCCTGAAATATGAGCAAGACTCCTTCGTCGCGAGATGCTTCCGTCCTTCCTGCCTGCCCTCTAAACTTATTTCATGCAACGTAATTGCTCAAAAGCCACTCTCGAAGTGCGCATGGTTGAGGGTTGGTTGTTGCTGCGTGATATTTTTTATGAAGAAAACTTTGTTGCATACTGTTAGGCACAGATTAAGTCGATCAGAAGGCCAAAAGTTGGCCAATCTTGAAGAAAGTTTGCCGCGTTAAAAAATCTAAAACAAGTTTATGCTTTCTTAACCAAGTGTGCAATTTTGTGGATCTCGAAAATTAATGTGCAAATTCATATTTAATATCACGCAATTTGGAAACACTCGAGGTGTTTGAGAGTTTGATTTACAAATACTAA
Source organism: Anaulacaspis nigra (assembly GCA_030264675.1). Lineage (NCBI taxonomy): Eukaryota > Metazoa > Arthropoda > Insecta > Coleoptera > Staphylinidae > Anaulacaspis > Anaulacaspis nigra. The sequence continues at coordinate 18,717 of JARJDV010010101.1, forward strand.
TTGAATATTGAAGATGTCAATCTTCTTCGCTCCTGGAAAACGTACGCGTCAAACGCTTGGAGGCTTGTAATTTCAACATTACTTGGATTTCATTCAGCATTCAATTCAAGCGCAATTTCGTTCGTTCCCTTCTCAGTTCCCTCTCATTTCGCACACAATTTCCTTTGGTGGAAAACACTGCTCTCTCCATGCTGCTGAATCGAATGAACGGTGCTGTTTGCCGAATATAATGACAGCTAATTTCAATTAGAAATTGAATACGAAATCATTCATCATCTGTTTACGTACAATCAGGCCTCCAATCAGGAGGCATTAATGATTTAATTCGCGCCATGTTTGTCTTGATTGTCAGCCAATTGAAATGTTCATTTTTTTCGTGGTTATCGATTTTGCCTGATAATAATAAGGGTGGAATGCCCTTCGGATCTGATTTGGATTAAAGCTGAGACGCAGTGATAACTATTAAACCGGACTTTTCCGGTTTGACGAAGGCTGGCCACAGCTGTCATCCCTTATCACTGTAAAACCGTATTTGCACGGTTCTATTAACATTTATACTTTTTGATGTTTAAATTTAAATCCGACGCTAATTTGCGCATTGCTGTCATTTGCATGAAGTGAACATTGATGTAACGTTATGAAAATTGATGAGTTTCATTTGCGTGATGTACGTCGCGACGTATCGATAAGTAGAGAGGATCTTGTTGCATCTTAAGCTTATTCGTCCCTTTGTAGTGTGTATTTCGCTTGGGAGATGAGCAGCAAAGCTGGCTGTGACACGATGCCAATAGCTTCGTCGCACTTTGCCGCCTCCAATGTATTATATTTATGGACGTGTATGGTCGTTAGATATGCAAACACTGGCGCTGTCGACGTAATTTGCATAACTTCATTTGCGCTCTCGTGACGCGTCGCCGCGGCGGTCATCAGGCATGCAAATGCGTAGAGCGTTTGCTAATTTCATATTTTATTGCGGCAGTGTGCAATTATCTGAAACTCGCTTTATTTCAATACGTTCGGCGTACCCCCATAGATTTTAAATTCTCGCTACTGTGGCAAATTATTGAATTACTCCCAAGTGGAAGTACGTGCCGCTATTATCCAAATAGTTCTTGCATAAATGCGCAATACGCGCATATGGTAAAAGCTTATCAGACGTGTCTCTTTGTGTCGCAAGCGCGCCCCGGAGGTGGAACGCAGTTTCCTCTGTTCTTCCCGCTGCGCTGCCGCAATCACAAGCGACGTGCAACATTTAAGAGCACCCAATCGATTTTCCTCTTCATACTCAGAGTGCGCTTCACCCATATTGTACGACAATGTGATACAATGAATGTCTCATTCATGTATGCTTGTTTAATAATTAGAAACATGGTAGCAGGATCTTTATATTTCCCTACTCCGTTGGAAACTTGCTGCAATGAAATGCAATTTTACGCGTTGTTATACTTGGTGAATGCGCTCCCTTTATGTTTTATTGCCATCATAAATTCTTCAATAGAATGAAAACGAACGGTCCAGTCTTATCTTTCATCCTGCGCAAAGTGTTGGAATTGCTAACTTTATCCTCCGAAATTCGCTGCCACTTGAATAGAATTTTTTCTTCAGAACGTCCTTCATTGATATTGAATTTTCTCAAAAACTAAGAAAACGAAAAAACACATAAATATTTGCTCTCACTCAGTAATAAAATATGTAAAGCGCCTTACTACAATGAATGTTTGCTCCTTTTTTTCTAGGTATGTGTACACAGTATATTGAACTTCCATGTCGGGAGAAGCAACGCAAATGGAAATGCGCATTTAAACTCAATCTGTATTCAATCTGCGGTATTTCGTTTGTGCGAGTTGCCAGGATTCACGCAAGGTGAGCAAATTTTCCATTTCTCAATATTTTGGTTGCCGACGATCAAAGGCTATCACACAGTTTCTTCTTGAATAATTCCAGACGCTCGAGTGAGCAATCATTTCACCCTAAACCAATCGCAAAATAGACATTAAATTAACAAAAAAATTACTTATCAGATTAGTTACTCGTAAACTTTATGTATCCTCGTAAATTCCAGCCTTCATCACTATTATTATAATGCTTGTAGCGATCTAAAAAATGAATATTTATAGTGTTTTTATGGCAAATAAAGGTTGACGATTTTACGCAATTTGCAAAAATGTGAGGTAGAAAAAATTGATTGCTGCTGATTTAAAAAATCAAGCAAAGCGCAATAAAATTCATATTTATGCTGCATAAACGAATAATCGTCCTTGTGCTTGGTGTTCGCTCAAGCTCGGGTGTTTATAACGCTCTCAGAAATTGTTTAGATTTACGAGCGATTCCTTTTGCTCCGGTTTTTGCATACTACCTACCCTTTTTTCGCATGGATTGAAGTAATGAGAATGGAAAAAAACGCATTCATTGACAGCGCAGCAGTTTTTTAAAAGTGGTGAACATTTTGAGCGTGAAAACGGCTCGTCGATTGCCGCTTGGAAATCGAAAATTTGTGCGAACGTACGTGCTGATTGCTTTTCCAATTTTTCAATGGCTCCCACACACATTTCAAGTCCTAATGGAAATGCCGCAATAGCGTCGTGTCGCTCATTCAATCGTCGCATTCACAAATTACGGACATGTTGTTTTCGTTTTTTAATCAGAAAACCTCTTCGTACACGATAAAGATCGAATGACGATGCGATAAATTTCTTCCAAAAATGAGGCAAAGAATATAAACTTGAGCCCTTAGGCAACTCATGAAAAATTCAATAGAAATATCGCGATAAAAATGCAAATATTGTTGTCCTATTACGCCCATGGTGGTGAAGTGAAACGTACCGTGACTTACATCTGTTTTATGCTGCACGTTTCCGGTTTGTTTCGAGGACAAAGTGCTAGTTGTACCTTTGCTTGCATCACAAGCCATATAAAATATTCCAGTCTTTAATATTATGATAATGAAGTGTGAAACCTGATGGTAATCTTAATACTAATCTTGCTTTCATAGCGTTAGTGCTGAAACTTGCCAAATTCACTTTACTACCCCATATGAATTTGTGAGCGGGTTGAGTGGTCGTTTCGTATACATTTTGTATCTTATCACTAAGCTCGTATATGACGTCAAAGGTTGTAATTTTTAATCAATGTGCTTTAAAGTTGCGCAAAGAATTTCATTTTCCTGCAGTTTTCTTCGTCGCAATATTTTCGGTCAACCGGGAATATCCCTTGCATTTTTTATGAGTTGCAACGTTTCATCGCTTTGAAAAAGTTGTGTTCTCATGACGAGAAGAATTTCTAATCAACGACCCAAGGAATGTGCGCAAATGCTGTTAAAATGTGGATGTGTGTGTGCAACATGAGCTGGGGTATTTTTGAAATTACCGCACCTTGGATACGGTTGTTTCATTGATTCGTCAAAATTTAATACGACACGCTTGCTTTGGTAATGATGGTTATTATACCGAATAATCGCACAAAACGCTAAGCCAAACAATGTGCGAATTAACCCTAACGTGATTTAGCTCCATCATGATGAACCAGCTCAGCGTGCCGGTGGTAGTGCAAGAGGACTGCTTGGCAAAAGTTAATTGCAACCCTTTTAAGCTTCCCCTCGTTAGCTAACGCCATCCAATTTCGTTACAAATTGATGAGGGTGTGCGCGCATTCCTTCTTTTGAAAGTAGTGCAAATTTCTCGTTCTGCGCCCTTTGAATGTGGTACTTAAATTTAGCATAAACAATTGCAAAAATTTGCATCACATATAGCAGCAGGTAATGTTATTAACTCGATATTCATTACTTTGCCTCTTGCTGCGCATGGCGTAAATGATGAAAAAAGTTGAGAGATAAAAGCAATGTTAATAATTGGAAATTTTTAATTGGAAATTAACTTTTCCGTTTGGTAGCCGCCGCTTTAAGTTATAGCACGGAAATCTGCGTCGCCTCCGTAAGACGGTCGTCGTCGTTTTCATTCATGAGCCGCTGCAATCTTGGAAAGCCTTCAAACGCTGGGAAAGGTAGAGTTGTAGAGAATATCCTCTCAAAATGAATTTTTTCACGGATTCCATTAAAACTTTCCAATTCGGTGGAGGAGTTAAAAGCATGTACATTTCACTCAATTTCGTATACGTAGGATGAATGTGTGCGCATACAAGCTCGTAATTTTTTTGCGCGCGCAAAAACTTGAAAAAACAACGGAAGCTTGTTGTCGTTTGCGCTGCTGGTGCTCGATGTCTCTGGAGTGATGCGAAAAAAACACACATGCAAAATGAGAATGAACGTCGGGGGTTTGCGTGATTGCATTCAGAGGCAAATGCTTGAAAAACGAACCAGAGCTGCCGTCACCGTTGCTGCCGCCGTCGCCGCCTAGTAGCCAAGCTGAACAAAAGGTGTGTGCGCTGCTCAGTCATTTCGTCACGCTCGACGGCGGGCAGCCTCCTCATGTCGTTACATTCTTCAGCGTTGTTTTTTCGCTTTTTTGTTTTTACGCTTGTTTTTTTACCTCTTACCGCATAAATATTCGTGTTCACTTTACTAATTGCTCGCAGCGTGGGTGAGTAATGACGAATTCTGTTGTTATCATTACGTTCCTGATGTGAGTGTTCCGATGTACGATTGCGTCTATGTTTATTTAGCCGCAGACTTACTTACACTAATAACTCATGAAGTCCTTCGATGTTCTTCGTCGATAATGGCGCAAATAATAATGAATTAAATGTACTCACTGTTTTTCGATCTTTTTGTTATATCATTAACTTAATATTCCGTTTCATTCCTTCGTTAATGGACTCCTTTATTCTGGTTATAGTTTGAAGACATCACGGGCGCATGGGTGTTTGG
>JARJDV010010102.1:0-11794 GCA_030264675.1 Anaulacaspis nigra
CTGAACGTGCGCGAGAGTTATTGAAGCACAGTTAAATAATTGGTAATGCGAAGGTGTTTGTGCTGCGTAGGCATAATTCTATTTCAAACTCGATTCATGTTTTTGCACATTTTCTGCGTCTTATTTTGCAGTTCATTTAGTTTGGATTCGTGACGCTCTTAAAGTTTATCAATAATGTACTGACTCCTTAAACGTTATTTTCGATCATTTCTTGGAGCATTTGCAGAAGAAGAAGTCGAATAAAAACCCACGAATGTTTGACTAATTTGATTTACTATTACAAGATTTTCAAACATCGAAAGCTAAACGAGGGTACCCGATGTAATCAGAATGACATTTCTCCACTGGAAGTTGTAGGGGGCGACACTTCACCCCAACGAGCTATTAAGAGTTTTAATGATAAATCAATTTCTTTAAAATTTCGAAACATTTTCGTGAATGTTCCATTTTCCCGATTTTCAAGGAGCAGAGATCAATAATTTGAGGTGACAGCGTTATGGACTTTAAATTTACAATGTTTTATCGACCGTTTGTTATTCCACATTTCTTTTAGACGCAATCGACGCATTTTTACCGGGAATCGTTACTCAGTACTTCAACAGTTTCTACTTAGTCAGTTGTTTTTTATAATTGTTAAAACAGTGGTTTCCAAATTTATTTCATCCATCGCTTGAAACCCGTTATATTAATGTTTAGTTAACATCCCTTACAATTCTTTATTGCCCCCAAAAAGCTCTCAATTTATAATCGCCCCCACCGTGCTTGCAGCGCCCTTCAGGAGGCGGTTATGTCTACCTTCAGAACCACCGTGTTAAAAAATAGATGTTTGTCGGCAAAATTCCTGAATGCAATACGTTGCATTTTGCAAACGCACTGCCAGCAAAATGAAAGAAATGCGTAGTATTTTTCATACATAAGTGTCACATTGTTTGCAATTGTTGATAAACACACTTAACCTAAGCTAATAGTTGACTATCCTCGAAAACGCAACGAAACTACGCAAAGCCCTTGAGTTCAATGAAATTTATTTATATTGCGCCTCATAATAATAAAACTATTCGGCAAATTTAAATTCCTAATTTTCGACATGAATAACCTGATAATTTTCAATGCTGCTTGTAAATATCTTCATTATTTTAACTATTTCCTGATGAAGTCATCAAACGTTATCAAAATTTGTCATCAAGTGTAATCAAAAGATCCTAGATAGGTATTTCTTTAATTTCTACTAAGACGAAACGCGATTATGCGTAATGTGCATGCACTTGTAACAGATTTGCGCGGACTTGAGGGACGCTTTAACTGCCTTTGAATATTTATAAATAGCGTCGCGCAGTGAATTCGCGCGAATTCACGTGCAAATGGGGACAACGAGCGACGACTGCATAATGAATTCTTGCACGCTTTTTTACCTCACATTCCTCATAGTGACCAACAAAAAACAGCGCGTGTCTATAACACAGAGAAGAAGCAATCGAACGAACGAATGAAATACAGCACACCCAAACAAGCTAAAATTAAACTTAAATTAGTAAATAACACATGTTGCTTCGTTCACTCGAATGGGGTTAAGGACACAAGGGCAATCACGCCTTATCAGGCACTTCATACCTCAGAGTAAAGCACATTCATTTCCATTTTGTTTGGCTATTGTTCAATCGTTCTCGACCGCTCTCTCGATGTGTGTACTTTCCTTGACTTTTTTCGTACAACTTTTACGAGCGATGTAATTCAGTGTTTATTAAGGCACTAGGACAACGACGCTTGCGCACGCTGTGTCAATTATAATTGGACTTATTTTTAGTTGTTCCCACAGGAGTACGCAGCTCATTAGGATAGACAGCAGCGCGCCGGAAAACTTGCTTCCACCGTTGTTCGCGGAAAGCGCACGCACGTGTTGCGTCGAGTACGACTGAGTGAAAAACGCGCTCGCATTTGCAATTTCGTGGCGGTTTTCCGCTCGTGAAAAATCACCCACGCGCCAGACGCCGCTTCGCACTGCATGTGCGCGTGGCGCGAAGAAAAGCGCGAGAGCGAAAATACCGAAAGGATAACGAGTACAAGTGAAACGAGATCGTAAATGTATTTAGATGCGCGAACGGGTGCTTTTTTGGCATCGCATCAAAAAATGAAAAACACGACGCGCACCGTCGCGACGCTCGAATACGAAATTCGTCCGATCACGTGCTATATTTAAATCCGAAAAAACGCGAACCCACTTACAAATATTTACAATGCGACACGGCGTCAAACAAACGCTTACGTAATAAATATGCCTTATTGGTACATAATCCTCAAATCGACATAAAAATTGCATATTAGTAATAACTGTTTAGAATTGGCTACTTGTATTATGATACTATCAATGTTTTGCAAAATATTTTTTATTTGTTAGATGTTTGAACCGAGTTCACTGTAACAAAGCTGCACGCTCGATTTAACAATGTATTTTTAGACGAATTTGCCTGTCTATGTGTGTTAGTTGCGATTGAAAACAAGTAAAATTCATTCAATTTACAGAATGAACTTATAACATTCGTTGAATACACTCAAGAATTTATGCAGACACGTTTCGCTCTATACAGAGTGTTGCTGATATAGTTTATCAACTTTTTTTGATTTCAGAGACATAACAATGTGTTGTGGGCGTCTGATATAGTTTGTAAATTAATTACGGTAAGGCAAAATTTAAACAAAGTTTATTGTTTTTAACTGCGCTCGAATGGCGTTTAATTAATTTGCAAACGTACGGTACGAATGCGAGTTGACCGAATGGAAATTTCCGCGCGTCTGTAATGTCTCAGCGTCAGAACAAACCGCAAATTCTTCGCGCGCTCTCACTCTAATTTTGCATATATTACGCGAATTGGCATTAGAATGATATGTAGAGTGCTCGTGCGGCCGAAATTTCGTGCGCCTAAAATTATAGATAAAAACAAATTATTCGCTGCCGACGGCAAGTAAAAAATGTTTTTGCCAAAAGCAACAGCACGTTTAAGAAAGGCGTCTAAGTGATCTCAATATTAGGAGAAAAGTCATTGTACGAGAATCACAAAGTCTGATGACGCTATTATTTATTCAGTTTCTTCCTCGCAATAATTTCATATTTGTGGCTGCATGTATTTATAAATCAATTCGTAATTGACGATCAATGCAATTGCTGCGAGGATGAATCAATTGCGGGGCTTTAATTAAATGGCGATTCAAAGTTCACTTTACTTTGGCGTTAAATTTAAGCGCTCGATTTGAATTGGCAAGTCGATGTGCATAATATTACTTGATTTGTTTAGTTTAGTTTTGGATGGCTTTGTTTATATGGTAATTATTGTTTACATTAGCTATATTTATAGATTTATAATGATCTGCTTTCAAATACATATAACTTAAATAAAATAGTTTTAGCTTTCATTAATTAAATTGTATGATAATTTTTGTGATGATTTGTTAATAATATGCCATAAAATTATGTAAAAGTTCCAAGATTTTTAGGTTTCATGAGCGTTTGATTTATGTAGTTTAAATCGTATTGTAGGTGGCAGCTGCGTATAATCGAAGGATACTTCAACCTAAATTTATTATTAATAGAACGTGTAGATGTCGCCGCAAGGACTATAACTGATTTAAATTCAAATGATTAATTCGTAACTAATTTCGCGCATTTGCATATCTTTTGGTAATAATATTAACTCACCAGTTTGTTGTATTTTTGCAATTTCTTTATCACCACTTAGTTTATCACCAAATTGCACTAAACATCTGTCTGAAATGTATAATCATGTATTGTTCGTATATAGTACTTTTATTGCACAAAGCTGATTGCCTGGTGACTATCAATCATCTACTAACTGAGCAAACATATCGATGGTCCTCTTTATAGTCGCGATGGAAAAAGTAGATTTTCATACAATATTCTGCGTTTATCTAAACATTTTTTCATGAATCGACAAAATTGGGAGCAGTAATAATACGTCTGAACATGCAAAATGAGGCTGTGACTCTGTTGTTTTTAATTAGTTTAACAATAACGCATAATTAATATTTACAATTCTGAAGTGCTTTGTTTGTGTTTGGTTGTTTGTGATAAAATGTAAAATTTTGATTAATTTACCTTGATTTTCGATGCTTTAGTAGGCCAAGTATTCAAGTCACTTTTTGGTGTAGTTCACGTAAATTAAATTTATAAATACTTGATGATCAATTAACACAATTGTTTACTTGCTTGATTATGTAACTTGATGAATATTCAAGCAACGCACACACTTCTGGTTTTGGAATTTTATCTCCTTGAATGTCTAGGAAACCACCACCGGACAATTCCTTATAACTTATTCTAATTTATGTAGAGGAATTAACCGATATTATAATGAGTCTAAGACTGTTGAATGACATTTGAAAACGTTATACGTCTCGTGCAGTAGGTAGGTAAGCTGAATGTGAAATATGCAGAAACTGCAAGTCCGAACATGTGTAATATCAGAAGTATTCACTCAAGGATATTCGTTTAAGTAGGCTGGCAAACATTTGTGTTCAGTTATGGACTGAAAAATATCAGCACACACCTAACATCAAGATACAAGACTACTTTTATTTGATTATTTTAATTATTCAACTTTTTTTCTACACTAAATGTTAATTACAGGACAAGCTAACACTGTTTTTATTGCGGTACGTTAATAAGTTCAGCTGCCATTTGCAAAACAGTAGTTCCCAAAAATATCCAAATAAAATACTGTCACATTTATCCTTCGAAAAGTGAGAATACTAAACGTTTGACAACTTCTGAATCGATATAAACAACGAATAGCATTGTAAAAATAATATTTGTTATGACCTGTTCGTGCCTTGAAATAATCCAAAGTGATTAAAAATACCGACGTATTTATTGTGGGTTTAAATAAGAAAAAACGAAGAATTCGTGAAAAATTACTGTTTTTTGTATACCTAAATTTAACATTTAATTCATGCAGCATATGAGTTTTATTCATTAATACTCTGTAACAACAAACAATATATGAGTTTTTGTAGAAGATATTAATTTATCACATTATTTTCGAAGAGAAATTGATTGAATAATATGATGTCATAAAACATGAAATAGTTTGTCCATGGAAATCGATGATTAACAATGTATATTTATGCATTATCGACCTTCGAATTAGCATTGCAAATGCATTGGTTTTTGAGGTAATCATCTAGAAATTGTTATGTGTGTGCTTGTTGTAAAATTCGCGCCGTTCAAAAAAAACAATTACTGGTTATTTAAATATTCCCACAAGCGAGATCGTTATCACTTATCAAAACGTCTTGAAAATTAATCTCGAACAATCAAAATGATGTCACAATGCGGTTGAAGAATTAATCAGTGCGTGCTTATTGACGAGAATTCGATTTATCTGAGGTAAATGATATGAAAAGTGTTTTGTGATCCTTCAAACTGAATTACTGCATAATTTGATTTCGCAGACAATCACAGCTTGTAATTATTATCTTATTTTATAGTGATTTTTCAAGTCAAGCTAGTTGAATGTAACCTTATCACTGGTTTGTTTTGTGATATGCGACTTGATAATTAAACAAGTTTTGCATGTATAACTTTTACAGCTTTTTATAGCCGATGTTTAAACAATTTTCTGAAAGAAAATTACTTCAGTATGTTAACAGTATGGTTCAGCAGTTGTTCATTTCCTTATTTTTTGCAGTCGTTGATTTGGCAATTAATGGCGTTCAAGTTAATGGACAATCGGACAGCTTGATAAATCGATATGAAAATATTGTGGCTGAAGGTATTCGTAACGCTGAAAGTTATGTTGAGCCAATTAATGCCGCCCAATATCAAGGAAATTATTTCGATCATAATCAGGCAACTAAAGGTTATTGAATGGCGAGTTGTAATTGGATTATTAATGATATGCTGTTGCTATTTCAGATTATGGCACTTATGATTTTGTAGTGATTGGTTCTGGTTCAAGTGGCTCTGTTGTTGCGGCACGTTTAAGCGAAATTGCAAATTGGAGAATTCTTTTATTAGAAGCGGGAGAACGAGGAAATGAATTTACAAACATTCCTGGATTGTATTTCTATTCTAGATTTTCCAATTATAATTGGGGATATGTTAGTGTTCCTCAGGAAGGGGCTTGTCAAGGTATCATTTAAGAATGGGAAAAGTAAAATAAATAAACGAGTTATGAAATATTTCTAGGCATGATTGATAAACGTTGTCCTTTTCCTAGAGGAAGAGGACTTGGAGGTTCAAGTCTTATCAATGGAATGATTTATTCCCGAGGAAATCCGAGTGATTATGATATATGGAATTCTCAAATAACCAATGGAACTTGGTCTTATAATGACGTTTTACGATATTTTCGACAATCTGAGCAAACACATATTCCTGGTGTGAGTCCATTTTATCACGGACGTAATGGTCCTTTACCCATTAATTACCATAGACCAACAAGTCCACAAGCACGGGCCTTTATAAACGCTTACAGAGAATTGGGCATTAATGTGACTGATGTCAATGGTCCCAATCAATTTGGAGTTTCTCTTAATCAATTAATCATGAGAAAAGGACGAAGGGTAACTACAGCTCAAGCCTATTTATTCGATAATCCTCATTCGAATATTGATATTTTCACTGGATCATATGTGACACAAATTTTAACACGATCTAAACAAGCTTACGCTGTGGAATTTACTCGTGACGGACATAGATCAATTGTGAGAGTTTCAAAAGAAGTAATCTTGAGTGCAGGAGTATTTGGTTCACCAAAAATTCTAATGCATTCTGGAATTGGACCATCAGTAGAGCTGCATCGGCATAAAATAAATGTTATTCAGCATCTAGATAATGTTGGAACAAATTTGTATGATCACCCAACGTTTTATGGGCTCATATTTAATTCGAACTACACTGAACCCATTCGTACTATCAGGGAATACGTAAGAGAATATCTTCAAGGACGTGGGCCTTATACTATCGCAGCTAATCTTCAAGGAATCAGTTATCATCGTACGAAACTCGCGAATACTCCTGCTCCTGACATTGAACTTTTAATGGTTCCTTCAAATTGTACTAATCCGTTAAGTCGTCGAAGTTTTCGACTTACTAATGAAACTTACGAAACAGTTTGGGGAAGACAGGATCCAACAAGTTGTTTTCTATTTTATGTAGTCTTGTTGAAACCAAGATCAACAGGAAGGGTTGGTTTAAGTTCACACAATGTATTCGATTATCCCGTAATAAATCCTCGATTTTTGACTGATGAGGATAATTTAGACATTGAGACTTTATATCTAGGAATTCAACATGCTTTGGATTTGGTAAAACAACAAAGTTTCCAAGCATTAAATGCTTCCTTAGTGGAATACACTTTTCCGGTTTGTAAAGAATACGAGTATTTCTCAAGAGATTATTGGTATTGTACGATACGACAAATCAGTATGAATTTGTATCATCCAGTTGGTACTTGTGCAATGAAAGATCGCAGTCGTGGAGGGGTTGTTGATACTGATTTGCGAGTTTATGGAATTCGTAATCTTCGTGTTATGGACGCGAGCATTATTCCTTTTTCAATTTCTGGTCATCCACATGCAGCTGCTGTTATGATTGGTGAAAAGGGTGCTGATTTAATTAAGAACCAATGGGATCGATGAGCAATTATTGATTTCTAATCAATCTAATCAATCGCGTTGTGGGTCACATACAATAATTGTCAATTTACAAATAAATACGTATTCACATATTGTGCAATGTATTTGTGCTATCGATTAAAGTGCTGTGGATTATGTATTCACCTGAGAATTTTGCTAATCAATCAATCAATATTTGGCGATTACATATTGACATTGTACACTATTATCTTGACTCTTCAAAGTTGCTTTTGTGATATTTCCGAAGGCAGCACTTAATTGCAATCAAAATAAATGCATCTCAAATAATATTTACAGTCGTGTCTAAGTGGCTTACAACAATAAAGAATTCAATTGTTATTTTCAGTGGCTCGGAAAATAAGCTCAATTACATTTATGCGCACTTCGTACAACGCAATTTTACATTGTTACATTGGAAATAAAGGAGCGGAAAAATAACCACACCGAAATATTTGTCACCTGCGATGATGTGATGCGATATAATGACTTAATTTGTGTAAGTATTCGTAAGTTTTGTATCGTATACAGCTATAATAACAAATTCAAACGTTCAGTGATTTCACAGCTTAAAAATTTCAATTGTTAGTTTTATGTGCAATCAAACTGTCGCATTTCGCGTCGCTATAGAGTTTAAGTACACACTAATCATCATAATGGAAATTTACTATAACAATCGATGTTGATGAGATAAAAGTAGTTTTTCAGTAACGTAGTTGTATGGCAAAATATAAAGTGTATTAAACTTTAAACGGAATTTAATTGCGAAAATATTTTCGTAATTATCAAAAAATAGTTATCAGATTTTAATATTTTCAAAAATGTGGAATCGGATACTGAATGATAAGTGAATCATTTCTCCAATGATGTAATAATGATAGAGATATCACACTTGAATAGTAACTATTAACATGAACTAGTAAACAATTAGGTGAAATACTTTGAATAAACAAAGAAGTAAAATTTTCCTTACGTGGATGTAAGAAATAACAAAGCTTCGTAAACAATGGAATGGTATAATGTTTGTTATTTTTCAAGATACAATTGATTTGCCATAAAACAATGAACATTATGATAAAATTATTGGTTCGGAATTAATCTATTCCTAAAAGCAATAAACTCACTCATAAGTAATTGAATTAATATTTATCTGCCACTTCTTGATTAATTACTTAACTTGTTTTAGTCTAACCTACATACACTTACAATAAAAGCTGGTTAATGGCAGGTATTTCAAATCAGTGCTTTTATTTTTATAAGAGTCGTAATAAAAATACACTTGGTACATGAATATTATGTGTTTTACTTATCTGATAATGATGATAATTGTTAATTTTTTATGTCAATGCCGATGAGTACGCATTACAAATAGTCACAGTTTTAAACTAGGTGCGTATGAAATTGTTACAGGAAGATGCGCATTTATTAATAATTTATCATTCACTTGTAGACATTTTTTAAATGGAACAATCTACTTGTATAAAGTGTTATGCAAATAGACAAAAGTTAAAAACTCAATTTTCCTCGGATTTATGCATAGAAAGTATTATTATAATAAATTATTGCGCCATTCAGAAGCGAATATCGACGTTAGAATTGAAATTGTACGGCGTTAATGGGTTGTTTGTTTCAATTGAGTTTTGACGCACAACGTGTGAACGCAATTAGTGCAATGTTTATCATCACCATCATTGCAACGCATTAGAGCCGTTGATAAAAGAGAAAAATCGGATAAAATGTGTCTCAATGGCATTGAATTCACTTTCAATTGCAGCATTTCGAACGCGCGGACGCGCGATAAAAATAGCAAAGTATCAATTGAATTTGATTGAAATACCAATAAACTTTTAGTTTAAACTTACGTTTTAACCATTCCATTATGCATAATATTTATATAGGGTGTACGGACAAACTATGGTCAGACAAATTATCACTTACGAAAATAACAAGTAGCCGGAAAACGCCGCTTCGACTTCTTATTTTTAGAACATGCAAATAGAGTAATTGTTCTCTTCTTATGTGGGTTGACATGGACACTCAAATTGCCGAAACCGGCGTACAATTTGCTCTTACTTTTCGCTGACGATTTGATTCCTGTACTCGATTTGACGACAGCTCGGCCGTGTCTATATAAATCGCAATCGCGTTTGATACGTGCCGAATACTTCGCTCTCATTGAAGACAACGACAAGGGAAACGTTCGTATCAGACAAGCGCTGTCTAGAAGTAAATAAATAAAGCGATCAATGCACAGACACTACTGATTTTAATTAAGCATCAAGTGATTAAACATCGCGGAGTTCGCACTATTAAACGTGTCAGTTCCTTCGCGGAGAAAGACGTTCCTAGATGAACAAGTTATGAACGCTATCATTAAATTTGCCAATTTATTTAATCAAAGTTACTTTACAATTTTACGTGGTGTTCATTGGCAGCAAGACATCATCATTGTGTGTAGATAATTGAAGGAGCAACAATTAAAACTTCAGGTAAGTTTCCTTTTTTAACCAGGACTTGAATTTCAAGTTTGTTGTTAAACAAAGCGTTAATTAAGAACTACTGGAAAACTTTTGAAAGATTGTGGTTAATTTAACTTAATTATCAACTAAATGGCATAATTAAAATAAGAGTTGGAATTGTTCAAACGGAAATTGAACAGCACTTAAACATTTTGTATTTTCTACTCGATTAATAGCAATGAGCGTACACTTTGTTGAAAAGGTTGACATAAAACATGCGCAAAAGTTTGATGAAAGCATCAAACACTCGTTGTATTCGTGCGTAATCTTTTAATCGGCATTCCATCCTTAATCACTGCATGCTTCAACATAATGTTATCATTTTGTTAATTGTTATCATGTTGTACCTACTCGTTCGCCTGTTTTTGCCAAGTGTTTTGTGCGATATGTTGTAATAGCCCACTTGTACATGCGACTTACTTTCCGACTCGAAAGGCAAGGTCTTTGAGACTTCACATTGTTGTGCACTCCAAATTTACCTAGTTATTTTATTGATTAAATATAGATGCACTATTGACGAGTTCAATATCACACGTTTGTGGCGTGGATTATCAATTAAATCAAATGATTTGTATTCGAGCGAATCCAATTAGAGCTAGACGTTCCAATAGATAGTTTTCTAGGCCATGTTGCAACACACACTCTCAATTAAAGTCGTTCGCATTATGTGCATGTAATTAAATTATTATTACGACATTTACGCATATTTTTATTCATAAGAGTGCAAATTTTATGAGATATTTTAATGCCAAGATCAGATACGTATTCAACGGCAACAATGAGACAGCACAATGCGTTTCATTATAGCGTTCGCAAAGATTTATGCGTTTTTAATTAGATTATGTTGCATTAAAGTTGAAATTTAATTTAATTGGTAATGCATTCGCTTTTGTTGCTTGTACAGTTGCATAGATAGTTAAATTAACTCACTTTAATGCCAATTGAACGAACTTCTCAGGATTTGTTCAACTATCAACTTTTTAGCACATCACTCAGGATGTTTGTTGCGACACTTTATTATTTAGCGGATTCAGAGTGTTGGCAATTCGGTTCTGTGAAACGTTTACACACCCGCTTGAAACGAGACTGATTTCGACCAAAATTAATGTTTAATTATATACATATGCTTAAATTGCCATTACCATAATTAGTGAGCTATTAGGTTTAATCTGCGTGCATTATCTTGTATTATACTAACATTTAATAAATGTAAGTTCTATGCAGAGCTGGCTTCGAATCTTTATTTAATCATGTGCATTCAATAAACTTGTATATATGGTATCAATTCGACACGGCCCTGAATATTAATCACTTTAATGATTACAGCAAGAATGTACTATAATTGTATGAAATGTCTTAAAACAAGGCAAGCTGCTTTCAATTTCATTCAGTACTAAATAAAACTGCAATAAAATAAATATTGTGTTACATAATTTTTTAGAATTAGCGCTTGATTAATACGTTTTATGCCTTTAGTTTTGAATAAGATAGATTATAATTAGAATTTTTTAGAATATTTAATTTAAATTTAATTTAAAAAAACTTAAAAAGGACATGCCTCCTGTGAGGATTGAACTCACGACCCCTGGTTTACAAGACCAGTGCTCTGCCACTGAGCTAAAGAGGCT
>JARJDV010010104.1:0-14660 GCA_030264675.1 Anaulacaspis nigra
CCTGTTTGTCCTTGAGGGCGCAATACCAAATTTAAAATTCACCGAGGGCGCATATTTTACAGATAATCCACAGGTATATAAATGGGCATTAAAAACAGATTTTTTATAACTTTATTTTGTTAATGCTAATCTATGCACAATTCTAAACTCAACTGACTACTTGCTGTATAGCGTCGTTTGACAAGAGTAAGTAAATCACTCTGGCTATCATACATTTACATTAGTCCAGCGAGGGCGCATTAAAAATTGATCGGGGACGCCGCGTTGCCGACCCTGATCTATAAGGTTCTTTACCAACTAATAAATTTTTGCCAAAGCGAAGTCAGATACTTCAACCAACTGTACCAAATCTATGATAATACTTTGCTCGGTTTATAGTTTACATACTAGGTATAATTGTGGTATGTCATAAGTTATTCCTTACACCCTTACTGTCTAATATGCCCTTAGAACTGATTAACTGATATTTGTTTTAACCCTTCGAAAAAGTAAAGTCAGGTAAAGTACGATAAAAAGTAAAGTACGATAAAGTCAGGATATTATTCCCTTCATACATCTATTGTTTACATATGCATTCCTGTGTAAATATCAACGACCTATATATATACCAATGTATACAGACTGTCAAATTTGCAACAGGACATGCAAATATATTGTAACCTTCATGGATCTTCCCAGTGGAAAGTAGTTAGCAAAAGTCACTATGAATCCAGTGTGTACAAAATCTATAGGTTGTGGGACATCAAAAAATGTCCTAACATCGAAAGTGCTAGCAATTCCGATTTTATGTAGTATAGAATCTAGTGTACTCTATGTTTTATTCGATAATGCGGGTAAATACAATGGAATACAATCTCAATTTAAACCTAAGGTAAGAGTTTATTAAACATGCTCAGTTTACGGTTTCGTATTGTTATTAGACCCAGGAAGGATTCTTGATAATACAACAGCAGTGGTAACAAATTCCATGGTAGAACCTCACTGCCTTCTGAATGTGTCAACTCTCAATTCATCCTAGAATAGTTAGTTGCGCGAAGGTATAATGTCATTGGACGATAATAAAAAGAAAATTTATACGTATGTTAGACTAGCATTTATCAGATACAGTATGAAACTTAGGATGGTAATCACAATTTGAATATTTATAGATTTAATCACAAAGCATAAATCTTTTTTCGACGAAAGATACTGAAGCTACATCACGAGATTTCGCTGGTACAGTAGCAATTTCTGCTGGGGAAGTAGTTGTTAAACTTTTAATGTTTTTCACCTTGTTAGACTTCGCCAATTTGCTCTGAATTATTTTCAATCGATTGTCGAGCGTAAATGTAAAAGGAATTCCTGACGGTAATCTCAACGAGATTGTCTCCTCCTCAGTGAGTTCAGCAAAACGTCGAATTATTGCACAGAGCGATTCATGATGCGCAACAATAATGACTTTATTCCTCATTTTCAATGATGGAACAATAATATTCTCCCAGTAAGCAACCACACGATTGTACACCATTTGCAATGACTCCGACCGTGGTATTTGATCAGGATTCATATGCTTTCTAGTGATCATCAAATACGTTAAACAACTGATTGATTTTAAATGAATGATTTGACTTTATACCTTGCCATATTCTCTAAAATTCTTCTGTGTGATGGATTATCCATCTTAATTATAGGTGGCATCGTATCATATGTAGCAAGCCATTCTTTCAACTTCCGCTCACCATAAACTAGGGTCATTTGACTGCGATTATATCCGGTGAGATCGCCATAATGGCGATCATTCAATCTCCATGAAGCAAACACCTTGGGCGGTTCTATAAACGAATCTAGAAGGTACTTGACTGTATCCTGAGCACGACTCAGTTCGGAAGTATACGCAATATCAAATACTTCCCCTTCTTCACACATTACTTTTCCTGCATGCATGGCTTGCACAATACCATACGGAGACAGATTTGGGTCTTCCCAGCCGGTGAAATGCCTACTGATATCATCTTCACACTGACCATGATTGAACAGACATATTTCATAGGTAGGAAAGCGAAAAGTGTGTGTAAGACGACTTTTACTGGTTGTTAATGACAGTTTTTGCGAGAATTCCAATATATCCTGAATTGAATTTCGCAGCAAAGCATTACGGTTCAAAACTATGCTTCGCAAAGCCATTTTACTATGAGTATGAAATGATAAAAATAAAATCACCGAACTAGAACAAAATCATAAATAAATTTTTCCAAACAGAACCAAAAGAATAATGAATTAAACAGTAATAAAATGGGCAATGACACTGACAATTACACGAGTATGACAAACAAAGCGCGCTTTTCAATTTTGAACAATTTCTAATCTTCATCCAGTGGGTTGCATATCACAAATGTTGCAGAGTGATGAGGAAATCACTTGATGATTTTAAATTCAAATGAGCTGGTTGTTTGCTGTTTTATAAAACGCGTTCTGTGAAGCCAAAGCAAAAGAAGGCAAGGCATTTACCGGACGTTAGCTCGACAAACGCAACCAATTGGAATGCAATGATAATATAACCAGCCGTGGAGTAGACGAGTTAATATTCATTTATACGGCATATCAACGCATTTGACCGAATCGCATTTATCGTTTTTCCATGCGAGTGCCGGCGACAACAAATATGTTATGAGGAGTGAGTGCATGGGTTGAAAACAATAATTACGCCCACAAAATGTTTGTACAATGAATTCAAACAATGTTCCAACAAACGGAGAGGAAACCGCAATAATTGCATGTCAGTCAAATCGCAACAACAAAAATGAAGGAACAAACAATTTGCGCACAGCGTTGAATTGGCAAGTGGAGCATTTAATTCGGATGATGAATGTTCCTCTGTGATTGAAATTAATGCAGGTGATGTGTCTGCTTGAACCGTGCGCTCCGGACGTGCAAGTCGCGTAATCAGCGAGCGCGCTGAAGAGCGCAAGAAATGAATGAATGGTATGGGAAACACGGCTGTCTGGGAATATGTTGATGTCGCCTGCGTGAACACACTCCACATATGCATTGACTTCGTATAAGTTTGTTAGTTACACCAGCTATTTACACATTATAAAATGTACAGTTACGTTATGGGCAGTGCCCTTACTCAATAACGTCAAGTTGTAGTCGAGCGCGACGCGTCCGACTAATCGCTGAGCAAATTCGAAGCCGCAGCGATCGTAAACTATTGGCGGCGATGGACGTGAGGAAAAATGCCATTCACAGGTCGTAAATTTGGAACGCGGCCGGGAACGCATTCCATTGAAGGCTAATCGGGTGCCCAGTTTCTCTTAAAGAGATTTCGTTTAATACCATGCCCATGGTCATTCAATTTAAATGATTGGGTGCGCATCATAGCTGTACTTTTGTTATTTATTTCTTCTTCGTTCAAGGGTATTTAATTGATTGAATGTGAATGGTTGTTTGTTAGTTTCCTTCGCGCTTTTTACTCGTATTATTAATGAATAAATTCATCCTCGAATCAAGTGAGTTGCGCATCGTCTTCTGCCTGGTTTAATCTGCAACTTCCGCTTGGGGTTCATGACGAACAAGTGCGTGCAATGTGCTCAGATTTTCCTCTCCTGCCTCGGCGTTGAAATCACCTCCATCTACCTGAAGCGCAAGAGCGCAAGAAGAAATGAGGGAAAAGAACAAGAAAGGAAATCAAACACGAACGCACTCAGCAATCTGCCTACCTGCTACGTTGTTGATCGAGGTGCACCTGTGTGCTCGACTCAGTTCGTACTATTTCGACTCCGGTCTGAGAGCGCACACGGAGCGCGGAGTCGAACTCGCGGAGGCTCCGAGGACTTGGACTCCGGTCGGCCATCATCATCGCTACTTTGCGCCTAGCAGTCCGATTGCGTGTCCTACGGTGCGGTGTTCGTTCGCGCAAATGACGTGTCACTAGAGCGCAGCGAATTCGAAGAAATTCAGCGCGAAAATCGCCGGATTTGCTGGTAGACGACTCGCTTACGACATCCACGCAGAAGGCGGCATTCTGCATGCGTGCGGCGGCAACGATAGCGCGACGCTCAAACGAAGAAGTTCTTCACTTCTTCGCTCTCTTCGGCCGCAAGGAATTTGCCGTGGAATGCGGCGTTTTGGTGTGTGCGTGCCGTGTTAGTACGCTCGCCGCGCTGTGAGGCCTCGATTCTTTCGATTCTCCTCTCGATTCGTTCGGTCGCGCGCTCTTAAGGTGTGTTTCGTGCGCTGCATAATCAAGCCGCGGCCCAACAACTATTTAGCAATCTCGCTTGTGCAAACACCACGAGCAGCGAGTGCTCAATTTTGCGCGATGAACTTTGTTGCCTCATTCCGCATGCGAATCTTGTGATCGGACGCGTCCCGAAGGACTAAAACCTAAACGGATTACCACCAGTACTCATAAGTAAGTAAGCAGCATCTTCTTTTTTGCAATAGACGTCTAAGAAACTGCGCATCTTCGTTCGCGTTTCCAAGGCTTGTTGCAGAATAGAAAGAGGATTTCTTCGCCTATTTCGAAAACGCATGACATGCTTGACTATATTTGCGAAAAGCACAAGAGATGAAGAATGAAATGTTTTCTTAGCGAGTGCGCTCCCTGCGTCACACTTTCACCGTTTTAGGTTAGCGCAAAAAATGATTTTCTAGCCGCATATCTTTGCCTAACACTCGATGGACTTATGCAATGCTAATATGGATTTCATCTTCCTAGAAGGACGCATTATAATATTCAATCTTCGACGACAATACAACAATACACCTACCTGCATGCGAATGACGAGAGTTTTGCGTTTGCAATTCTGTAGAACTATGAGTTCAATATCAACGTCTAAAACTTGAATAACATACCGTAAGAAACATAACAGTACACCGGCTTTTAATAAAAATTTAATAAGCTTTTTCTACAACTATAATTATCCGCTGCGTCATTCATAGAAATAGCTATTCTACGACTTGAAAAAGTTGGAAAAACTTTTTTGCAAACTTTTAAACTAGCACAACTTTCAGACGCGTTTGTTTACATTAATGAAACGTTTTATAATGTTTCTTGCGCCTGCTCTATAATATAATATGATAGAATGGAATATGATTGATCATTGTTGCGCGTTAGAGATTAGCTTGCTAAATGGCGAAATTCAGGTAGAGATAAAAGAACGATTGACCAACTTTGGGTGACTCATAACAACTATTAGCACATTAACGTTTTTATTGCCAGACCAGGATAGTTTACGAGCGTTGCAATCGTGCATGACACGCTAAGGAAATTCGAATTCCAAGAGATATGTGATTTATGAACGAGGAATTACAATGCTGTTGTTGAAATCTCCAATGAGAATGTGAAGTATTTAATTGAACGCGTCTCCTCGCCGAGGCAGCGAAAAAAACAACAACGAGACAAGTATGATGAAGAAGGAAAAAGAGCAGAAAACAAACACGTGATGCGCATATTCATCTCCTCTATTCACCTGGTGAACAAAACATCGACCCGAATTCGCGTACGAGCGATAATTGTTCGGCTCACATGACGAAGCGCGTTAAGATGGTGGAAAAATAAAAAGTTGCGGATGTTCTCGAACGCATCAAGAATAATGAGATGTGATTATGGACATGTGTTTGAATTATTTTGCCGGTCGATTCAATTGAAGTCGATTTATTATTCTTTTTAATTCAGATTTTAACATTTAAAAAGCACGAAGCAGCTGTGCTTGAAGTAGATTTTACAAACAATTGATTGAAAGTCATACTCAGTTTAGGTAGTAGGGAGTTAAGAATTATCTTGTGTTTCGATAGTTAGCGAACAGAATATGCAATGGAATTGATTTTCAATGCATGAACGGCTCTCATAAAAATTCAAGACACGTGCGATGTGCATTACGACTTCATTCAAACGCCCGTGCATTCACTTAATACTTAATTCATTTCTCTTCGCTCCGTCAGTTTTTTTTCTACGCACATTTTGTCGAATAGGCTCGAATAAGAACTTTTCGATTTTTATCGCGTATTCGGCTGTCCTTCAAAGTAAACGTCCAAATTCAGTTGCTTGTTAAATTGAATTTTAACGATGCATTGTTTTATTATCAATACATGATTTGGAATTGAGCTGTGTCTAATTTTAAATCGCGTTTATGTGTATCCACGCCATTTAAGTAAGAACAAAATTAACATGCATTAATATTATTTGTAGGTATCAAGTGACTGCTAATGGCATGCGTAAACAAAAGTTATTTGTTTATAATTTTAGCATTCCTTGCTAATTTCTACAACAACAACACGTCAGTAGTTTATGATTCTTTAATAGAAAGTACGACGTTTCAACACCTCATATTTCTTGATTTGAGAAGTTGCATTTGGCTCATTCAATGAAATAAACTTTTAAAAGTTACGTCCCAATTACGGTGTTGGCTGGTGTATTATGAATTGAATTGTAAACTCAAATTTGCGATTAGTTTTTGGATGGATGGTGTAACGTATTGTTACGTCGATAGTAATGAAATAATAGTTTTAGTTTTTTCGTTGGCAGTCGTGGGTGTTGAGTATAAAGCAATTTAGAAAATTGCCTCAAGCGGTAATGTGTAGTGCTTAAAACCACAAAAATTTGATCTTTGTACAAAACTTATATAATTTCAACCGCGAAAAAATGTGATTGTTGTAATTTGAGGTGGATGGCAAATTGGACAAAAGTTATTAAAATTAGACAAACATAATACAAAAGGAATGTGGAATTAATTAACTTTATACTTAGAGTTGTTTATAACAAAATACGTGACATTTATGTACAATTTGGAATTACTGTTGAAAACAAAACATGTTATTTTAAACTTTGGAAATTATGACCTTGTCTTGAGGTGGAACACGAATTATTTCTAAAAAATCATGTTAAACGAGAATATTTTATCAATTACATGCATTTGTATAGTTTATCGCATATTATACGACATGGGACGTTGCATAATCTAAAAAATTTCATGAATAATTACGATTAATTGCGAGACAACGTTTGATTTATAATTGCACTCAACGTTAATTTGTTTAAAATGATCAGGTTTTTCTTTATAGGCAGAAGCCTAATAAACTATAATTTTTAGATCTAATTACTAGAAAAAGTTTGTTTGCGTATGCAGTTCAACGTGTTCAATTACTCATTGATCAGGTATTCGCATTCGCGAGAAGTTTGCAATGCGCGCGCGTAATTAACATACAGGTGCATAGAGCGTCTATGATTTTGCGTTATTATTGCATGCATTTTGTGCTATTATTCGCGAAATGTGGAGCAAAGAATGCGAAAAAACTGAATAAGTCGTTAAGTATCGCATGCACCACTTAATTCAAACTTCCACATTGATTTTCATCCACTTCTTGTGCGTTTTCTTTCGCTATTTCTTCATTGCAACGACAGGAAATTATATTTTACGCGCTTACGGTGAAAAAATAATAGTTTTTTCCCTAAATCGTTTGCTTGAGTACTTTTCTGGCAAAGGAAACTTCTGTGTCGTATTCGTAAGTCTTTTCTATTTTCTATTTTCTATCTGAAGTCCCGTTGAAAGTTTTTATTGCATAATAAAATTATATGTATTTGGCAAGGCTATAATATAATAAAATTGCACGTGCAAAACGTACGTGTGAAAAGAAACAATTCAACATGGCACGTTTCAGTTCCTTCAAATTGCTCTCTTGCAGAGAGCGACAATCGATTAGAAAGTTAATTCGTTAAACAATTAATCGCGAATAATTATGATTAAGCAGGTATATGCATGATGGGGAATAATTGCGCAAACGATTATGTGCAAAATAACGTACGCACTAACAGCATGATCACCAGCCATTTTGTTGTAGAAAACATGTTGTTAACTGAAAGTTTTTTCTATCTAATAGCAGGAGAAAAATAACAACTACGAAATGATGAATAACTGCATATTATTTATTATTCTTTCGACAAGCATGCTGCAAATTATTGATTTTATAGTAAGGACAGACGAATCTATTAAATTAAATTGACTTTTCTTCTTTATTACAAGACTTAAACAAACAGGTTTTTTTACAGTTACATGAATGACAATTTTATGTAATGAACTCCTAGACGCTACGAATTTAAATAATGTCGAATGAAAAACTTTATGAATTTTGATAAGTAATTTATTTTTGTAAGCAGATAAAAGCAAATTTTAGTAATTTCAAAGACTCACGCGCAGAGTTTAATTTTTTTTACTAAGGCATTTCATGCAAATAATTAAAAATCATTTACCGTTTGAAAGATGATTTAATAACTTGAACAAAAATGTAAATTTCATGGTTTTGGCTTCGGCAGTATGGAAGATATTTACTTAATAATAAGTAGAATGAAGAATTTTAATGACTCCTAGTAACACAACCTTCAACTTTAAGCACATATAATGCTAAAAACAATGGAAGTTAGAGTGGAGTGCTCTTAATATAGTGAAAGATCATTTAATTACCTTTCAAAATTATATTTCACTTGCAAACTGGATGCAAACTTTGGGAAGTTGAAGTGAGTTGAAAAGTCGCTGCACATTAAAGTCGTTTACCTTATTCATCTGTTATTTAAATACTAAGCCAACAATAACAGAGCAGCATGAAGAAGCTGATGAATAAGGCACAAGATTTTCCCACGTATGAAGAATGCATTAATCTAGAATCTCATGTGTTGCTTCGAGTGCTTCGCTTTTAATTAAATTGAATTGAATTTAAAATTTGCATTCAAATCACCACCGATGTGTTTAATTGTAAAACATTTGCGCTTGATGAATTCAAGTGGAAAGAACACGCTGTGCATGTTCTCATTCAATAAAAAAACATTCCTGTTTTGTTTTTTACACGCTCAATGTTCACCTCACCATTATTACTCATCAATTAATTTGTTTTCCTGTTGGTTAATTAAGCGCTCATTTTTATTTTTAGATGGAAAATGCATCATCATCACCAGTATTTGCAATAATATTGAAAAACATTTTGTTTTAATAACAAAATTACTCGAGGAGAAATCAGTGAAAATAAGAGAAGAGAAAATGTCACAAGAATCAACGCCAATTTGTCGCTGTCGCGTGCTGTATTTGGGCAGTTCAGTTCCACAACAGACGAAGGATGGTTTGCAAGGAATACAGGAACCCCTACAGGAATTGTATCCTGATCAAGGAGCAACCGGCGCACGTGGCATTGACAGCTGGTTGAGTGTCTGGTCGAATGGCATTCTGCTGGAGAACGTTGATGAAAACCACAAGAAGATCACGCGATTCTTTCCAATTGAGAGCTTGCATTATTGCGCTGCCATTAGGTGAGTAGTGAGTTTGTTTATTTATGCCAGAGTGCGCATTGTGCATAAGCAAAAGTAGCCGTCAAGGACATTCGATTGCGAATGTTGGTTTGTTCGTTCGTTGATCGCTGCATGCTCCGTTGTTTGTTTCTTGCTCATTTGTTGCTCGCTTGTTTGTTGGTAGTTTGGTTACCTTTCATACTTTACTGCTTTATTATGGTGTGTATATGCTCAACCTGCATAATTGCATAATTATTACAGCTTCGTTCGACTTCGTACGAATTCTTACGGACTTTTATGCGCAAAACATGCGAGCACATGCATAGCGCAAATGAATTGCAGCAATAAATTCTTAGATAACTCACAACACAAAAATGCAGTTCAACTCGTGCTTGTTAGCCATATAAATATAGTGAAAACAATTTCTATTTAAATACATTGCAAAGATTTTCCAAGTCGAATTTCTAATATTTTACGTTTTGTTTAGATATGTTTTGGTACCAGAGAAAAACACATTACACAATCCTAGTCCACGTTTTCTACCCCTCGACTCGCCGTTTGCGAGGGCACCAAATCCGGTGCATCCGCCATTATTTGCGGCAATCCTGCGTCGAACGACAGGCATCAAAGTTCTCGAGTGTCATGCATTCATCTGCAAACGAGAAGTTGCCGCCAACGCTCTGGTGCGTTGCTGTTTTCACGCTTATGCAGATTCATCTTACGCCAAACAAGTCGATACGAATGGAAGCATTTACGGAACGTTACCTTCTGAACGTCCAGGAAAGGAGAAGGTCGAAGAATGGAAAATGACACGGTCGAATTCAGGCAGCACAATGACGATTAACACAATTGGCAATAAGGACGATATCAGCATCTACAATGGGGATGAGAATCATAAAGTCTGGGCCGGATCGCAAGATAATCTGGACGGTATTTACGATGTTTATTCAAGCAGCACTATTTCGAGACCTAGCAGACCGAGACAAATTCAGCAACCCGTTGCAATTCCGCCACCGCCCGTTAAGGAGAAGAGCAATAAAAAGAAGAAGAATGGCAAGATTCTAGCTGGCTCCAGAGAGGATTTATATCATCCACAAATGGCGCAAATGAATGGAAAAGCTAATAGTGTAGCTGGTAATTGTTTTCATTAATTAGAAGTGCTTGAAATTAATGTGTTTATGTCTACAGGGACAATGTTAAAACCACGCAACCACCAACCTCACCAACCAATGCCTCATCAGCCAGTTTACATAATGGCCCATCCACAAACACTCCCCAATCCCAAATTCCTGCGTCAATACGGCAACACGTTCTCTCATCGGCCCCGAGGTAAAATGCTAATTCCCGCACGACCTATCCCGCCACCCCTAGTGCCCGTGGCGCCAATAATCATGCCGGGAACAATGCCTGGCAAGGGCAAGAAAAAGAACAAGATAATGGAGGAGCCCATTTACATGCCAAGCAATCGAGCACTATCACCGATCGCGAGCTATCAACCTGTTAACTTTCCCCATGAAGCGTACTTAATGCAACAATACGCCACAATGGAAAGTCCATCAAAGTCAATAAAGACCAAGAAGGAGAAGAGCAAAATGAACAAGAAGTTGGCGCAGAGCATGAACGGCCTGGACGATCCCAATCTGGACGGCGAGAGTCCTTACAACACCGGTATTTATAGAAAGAAGGGCCACTTAAACGAACGAGCATTTTCTTATTCCATTCGACAGGAGCATCGCAGCAGGAGCTACGGTAGTCTGGCTAACCTGAAATTCGCAACCCCCATTCCGAACGGGCACGATGTAATTACAGCTGGAAATTGGTGAATTTTAATGCAGGATTCTAATGAACTTTGCTTCCAGATGGAGGACCGCGAAGACATCAAGAAGGAGAGGGAGATTATGCAAATGGTTCAGGATTTGGATTTGTCCGGGGATGAAATCGAACGAAGTGAAGTGCCGCGTGGTATGTATGAAGCTCGTGGCATTCCTGTGCCACCCCCGATGGGTTCGTCATTAATGTTAACGCACAATCAACAAATGAACGGGGGCGGCAGAAGTTACAAGCGATAAAACGCAAATGAAACTGATTAAGTTATGCTCAAACAAACATTTAAAACGTTTCAATTATATGTGGAATGTTTTGGAAATTTATAATATTTTCTAGGATTTAATACGAAACCATATTATTTGATAACAATTTTCCGTAATTAATGTACAGTAAACAACTGAATATAATACTCTGATATAAACAATTTATTAATGTTATAAACACTTAGAGATAGTTTTGTTAATTAATTATTATTTATTCATTTAAATTTCCACAATATTATATTAAATAGATCTAGATGTTAGGAGTGTGGAAGACTATTACATACTATTCAAAGAACAAGAGATTGAGGAAAAGGCAAAACTAAAATTAATATAAATATTTTAATTGTTAAATTCTTTATTAATACGTATTACAATGCGTAAATCTATTTAAGTATCTTTTTGTTTAGTTTTAGGGATGAAATGAATATTTTTGTAATCGTAAGTGCCATCTATAAAAGAGTATGAACTAATTATTTGATCGTCTGTCGGTAAATGTTGTATGAAAATTTGAAACAGAGAGCAAAGTTTAAATATAAAATTATAACTAAATGATAAAATGTACATCATATAAATCTATAAAAATAAAATTATTTATATTTACGATATTTTCTGCAAGGCGGATTGAATCAAACTTGCGTAATTATTTTAACTTATTATTTATATTTAATTAACAATTAATATTCTCATATACATCACATGTGTTTACATCATCGGGTATTAATGGCAAAATTTGCGAAATTTCTATGTAGAAATAAATAATTAATTAAAACTTTTTGATCACAGACGCCTTACAAAACTCTTTACAAAATTGTTCACTACTTCTTTGTTTTATACTTTCTTCTCTTCTAACTGCTATCAGCCTATAGTGTTTTATAAACATTTATTTACGGCTTAATGATAATATATTAATAACTAATTAGAAAATCTGAGAAGAAAATCTCACTCAATTTGTGTTTTTGTTTTCCAATTATTTATATCAGAAATTATTCAACCATTCAAGTCTTATTTGTTGTCAATTGTGTTTGTTAATTTTAGTACTACTGTATAACATCATACGATATGTTATAGTGAATTGGGTTGCATATGATTGTCGCAACAGTTTGAATTTCTTGGGTACAAATATAATAGTTTCAACATTTATAAATCCATCAAGTGAGAGAACAGACAGTTGAAGACTTTCTTAAAAGGCGACACATAAATTATGCGTCGCAAGTAGTCACCATACCTTTAGGAACCTGGGTCATAATCGACTTACACCTCGAACTCGCCTAACATTTTCGAGCTTTCTTTCGAGCATTGCAGAAGGAACAATTGCAATCAGCAGAAGAGCAGCCATCAAATATAACTTTAACCATGTACAAACATAGCCATGAAAAACGAATGCTGCGCTGATTCCAAGGAAACGGAAACTGATGGAGTTAGCAAAGGGTGCTTCCCAATTTTCGGGGTAAACTGTTGTCAATAGTGCTAGAATTAAGTCATATTAACCAAAATCTTATTTTAAGCAATAAGGGAATAACTTACTAAAGTTCATCATTTCCCAGATTGCATTACACACACCCCAGGCAGCGCTAATTACATAGAAAAGTGCAGGATCATCACCAATGGGTTTCCAAAGAAGTTGTACCATGATAAGACATGCATGGAATGCAAATCCAACAACTAAAAATAGAAAAATCTCTTTAATATTTAAACCATTACGCTAGCGCTCGAGTACTTACATATAACATAATATCTACTAACAGTCCTTAGGAACATACTCAATGTACAAGCAGCAATTGATTGAAGAAGACCCATTGATAGAAATACGAGATTCAATCGTTGAATACCCAAAGTGCATACGACGTAAAACTAAAATCCAATTATTATTTAACATATTTTAATAGAATTCTACTCGGCAAACCTTTCCAAAATCTGTATACATAAATGCCTGTTCCACTCCAATAAAAAACGCAAGGAACGCTGAAATTCTCAAAACGGGATCCTTGAAGGACTGTCCAACTGCTCTCATTGCAGCCATCCCTTCATTTCCATCCTGATATACATACAGCTGTATTTTATTCAAAAATAACGCAATAAGAAATGCCATGATACACATTGCTGCATTTCCCAAAACGAGGACCATGGAAGTCATTTCTGTCTGTAGCATTTTCTCATCTGTCGTTCCACTTAGCGTTGGGCATGATGAAGCGCCGCAAATTCTATCGCCAAGTTCGTCAACCACGAATAGATCATCCAAATGGCTGTACTCCATTAAGGAACTATTCCCAATCGTACTGTTTTGACTAGCACTATTTATTAGAGTACCGTTATTCCAGTGAGGAGCATTACCACTCATAGTGTAATTAATCACGATCGCTGTAAAGAGTGAGCCGAAAATCAACCCAAAATCCTGCGCGGCCTGAAAGGATCTCGCAACTCTACGTATTATACAAATACGTCTTCCCGCTTTCACATCTTCGTCTTCCTCTCCGAAAATGTAATTCAACTTCGTCGAGAGAACCATCAGGAAACTGACGCGGGAAACAGTTAAGGGACCCAAGACTACACCCATTAAAATATAAGCTACTAATAAAAGAGGAAGAATGGGATATAAATGAGTCAAGTGGAATAAAAAGAATGTAAAGTATGACAGTAGGAAGAGATAATTTGTTCCGATTTTGTGAATTAAAAACGGGGCTACTAAAGCGCTTAAGGAAGCGATAAAATGAAGAAGTGCAAGGAGTAAAGACCCAATATTCATTAAATAGTTGCCTTCTATAGGTTGAATCCACGAAGAAACTCCTTGCAAGGCCAGAAAGGGAAGGTAACTAGCTGTTATTAAAATGTGGGTTACGCAAATGAGGATCAGGTTGCGAATAAGTACAGGACGGCTGAACGTAGGTCCCGTTCGGCTTGATGTGTTGCGGACAACCGCTATTAAACGACGCACGCTATTCGCTCCAATGGAGCTACTCATTGAATCCCGTCGACGGTTTCCAGTGAAGTTCCGAGTAGACCGGGACGAAATTGGAGAATACATTGCCATGTGCTAGAACAACAATCAGGCGAGTTATTTATCAAATTCTAAACCCTCTATTATTAATACTAATTAAAACTAATAATTTAACGCGATTAAATGTTTTATAAGTGCTGTAAATTTGTTGTAAGATATTGAAATAATTCATATAGTAGTAGAAACTGAATTAAATTCTGTATAATCTCCGAGGAAATAAAATTATTGTGTTCTATAGATCTAGATATAAGCTTACAAAGTTCATAGGTTTTAAATATGCAACGCGAAGCGACGTGAGCCAGGATAAAGTCAGATGCGA
>JARJDV010010105.1:0-11661 GCA_030264675.1 Anaulacaspis nigra
CTGCGTTGGCGTAACGTCGTTAAACAGGAAGCAGCAGGCAAAAATGCAAATATGCGTAAGCGTTTCGCATACAAATCGCCGCGTTCTGTTCCGCAATGCGAAGATATTCATTCGATGCGACAAGATGTCAATACTCGTTATGATACTGCGCCATCGCATCACTAAATGTTATTTAGTGCGGCAGGTGTATTTAGTTTGCGAGCCGAGATTGCGAGCGAGCGGCAATTTAATGCGAAATTTGTGTACGTAGTTATTGAATATTGACAATGACTGAATTTGACCAGAGCATTTTTGCTGTGTGAAATATGATGTGCATGAATAATAATTGGGAATTAATTTGTGATGATTTATTAACATTTGAAACAAATTGAAACATGATCTAAATCATATGTAATTAAATTTAGTTTAAAATTTTATTTGTTTTATTGTCGAAAGAAATTGAAAAGATAGATGCACGAGTAAATATTAATGTTGATTTTAAACCAAATACGAACAAATATTGAAATAGTCGTGATTGAATTATATAGTTTCTATTTCCGGTTTGTGCAAACTCAAGTATAATTACGAGGTGAACTTTGGTCAATATCAACAATAGTTGGCTGAACGTTAAAATAGTAAAAGTTTAACGTGAAAATGTCACGTAGATGTCATCAAGTAAACTTTTTGATATGTACTCTTTCCTGGACTTTAATGGTATTTTCCAACTATATTTTTCTATTTTCACATTGGAACGAAAGCCGCTCTTTGTGAGTATCACTACTCACTCCCGTCCGACAAATATGAAAAGCTATATCAATATCATTTCAGCGGTACGTTCAGCAAACTAACCGAAAAGAATTTTGTGCGCTGGCTGGCTGACAAGAACTAAAGAACGTTAAAGCGAAGCGAACGTACGAAGGAGGTAATATAATAGAGTGGCGGTGGCAACGGCGGCGCACAGCGTTTTCTTGCAAAGGGGGGCGGCAAATCGCCGAGGTGCGTGCGATTCCCACGAGAAATTTATCAATTACTTCAAACATAAACGCGCTACGAATGGCTTTATTTCCGTTTTGGCGCGTTTGCGCGTTCTTTTCTTCATTTATCATTTGCCGTTCTTTTTTCCTATTCACTTAGCCGCTTTTTACGCTTAACTTTTTCCGCCGTTTTTCTTCTTTTTACGTTCGCCAAGCAATCAGCACCGATTTTATGCATGTGCGAACTGCTGTGGTTTGAAATGTAAATTGCAGATAATTCGCGCTTAATTTGCTTGCGCGCTTTCATCGCTGATATTTCGAGAACAAAATTCGGCATTTCTATTTGCAGTCGCGTAAGAAAAGATCAAAGGACGAATGAATGAGCGTTCTTCTTAAATGTCTGATTTTCTTGATGGATGAACCGATCAGAAGTTGGATTTTGTTTATAATTCAATATTGTTCTTTGCATCTGCGAATGCATTCTCGTAGTATTTATTATTCAATTAGACTCTTCAATTAACTTACGAAGTTCTAAATGCCATTTGGAAACTGGATATTGATTTCGCGATTGAGACTATCTATCGATAAATGCGGGTGTAGTTCCGTACGCCGGAAGAAATTGGGCATCCGGATTAGGCGAATTACACGCGGGTCGCGTGCAAGTACGTACTCAATGGAGCTGCTCACTTGCCCCTCGAACTCTCTCTCGCAACCTCGACTAGCTGGGTTTTTCTTTTTGCGAGATCGTGTGTGTGTATGCTAGCAAATTTATTTAATATCGCGCTCGCACGCCCGCGTCTCGTCACGAGTGCACGTAAGCACTTTCTAAGTGCACGAGAATTTAGTGCGCTAACTACTACGGCTTGCCGAACTTGAGGAGCGAGTATGTTGTGCGCCTCGCAAGTCCTTGGGAAATGCACCTTTGGCGTTGCGCACTCGCGCACCCTACAAATTCCAGCCGCGTGTTCCTCGTTTTTTTTGCGTTTCTCTTCCCGTTCGTGCGCGTGCAGCGCTTAGCACAGGCAGTCAGTCAGGTATTTGGTGGAATTTCAAGCTCTCTTTGCATGTTCGCCGTGTGCTACGGTGGAAAGTTGGCCAGAAATATCCAGAAGCGAAATTTTGTTAGGGATTGTTTTTCACGCCTTTTTTCACGCATATCCCAAATTCTTTTCGAAATAATCCTGGTGATGGATTACGTTTGTAATCATTTTTTAATAACCCCGAGGGAGGGGATGGCTTTTTTTAATTTTCCACTGTCTTACTTAATCTTCTTTTCATGTAAAGCAAGCCTTCAGCACTTGTAATGCAACCCGTTCTTGGAGTGAAACTAACTTCCATTTATCCGGCGGGGAGGTAGCTGATGAAAACCATGTTTATTAATCAGCGTTCGCTCAAACGATCCATCAATATGCATTAAACGTCTTTACTCACTTGGGGAGAGATACGCCCTGAATGCTTAAATGTGTATGTGATCGATGTCCTGATTGATACGCCCGCAGCAGGCACTTACTCGAAACGCGTGCAAGCCAGAATTACCGGACAACAATATGCAACCTATTTGCATACTTCTAGAAGTTTGCTTCGTCGCAAGTTAGATTGTGGCACGAACACTGTGCAATGATTAAATGTTTTTGTCTCATAATGCAATGTGCATTAGTTATGTTTAGCTTAATGGATATGATGCGAGTCGCACACATTGCGGAAGCACCGCATCATGATATTAATGTACGTGTAAATGAATATTTATGCCTAAATCTAGGCGGCGGCGGCGGCTGCGTCAGTGGTGGAGGCAGATGTAATTGCAACGCATGTTTCGTATTTTTCTTCACGCCTGCGTTGCGCAAAAGCTCATTTTCGCACACAAGACAACGCACTCTCTGTGTGTTCCATTTACCTGCCGCTGCTTAATCTTGTTAGAAACACCCGAGACACACACCCACCCCACGCCGCGCCGCTTCCTTCCGCCGCGTTCGGAGCCACGATCTATCTGGATCTATCTTGTGTGCGGCGCGTGATCGCTTCGGCTACGTGCCCTTTCGCCGTAAATCCACTCACTGCGCACCTCTAAACGGCTAAAATGCTAATAATTAAGAGCTTTGTTTGCCGCCCCGCGGCGCCATTCGTTTTAACGTTCTTGCGGAAACGCAAACACTGAGTGTCATTTGTATTAATTTGCACTTGTACACAATGCCTCCCTTGACGTTCAGATTAAAATCGTGAGATGCATCTGTAAACATAAAGCATTAGAAATACACATTGAATTTCAGTTTCAGGCGTTCGCTTAAGTTAACCGTACTGAAGGCCATTCCCAGTGACCTACTTAGTTTCTTCGCGGAAAACTATTTGTGAATGCAAACATGTCGATATATCTACGCAGAATATAGAATTCTATGAATTTGCTATAAATGACTGAATCAACATGCTTTTAGAGCAAGAAAAAGTTCGAAATTCACCCTGCTGACTCGCTCACTAGAAGTTTGCAATTCACACTGGTAACTCATCCTTTAGAATTCCGCCGTGGTGACTGAAATATTTAAAATTAAAATGTGCCAACTTGGAATAAGTTATGCACTTGTAAAAAATGTCATAACAACATGTGACGACGAACACAAATTCATTTTTCTCTTTGAAGCATTTGCCAGCTCACGACTATTTATTATTGCACTTTGCTGTGTGGTGTATGCAGTTTTTTACGTCACGCGCAAAACTTCAACTTGAAAATATTAAATCATTTTTCACAAGCTTCTCTGCACACTTCCGAAGAATGCTGTGCTGCCTGCTGCCTTTCGTTTGGTCTACTTCGTTGGCCTCGCCCCCGGAAATACGGCGCGCTTTTCCTGTTCACTCACACGCAGACGGGGCAAGCGCGTTGCGACGCAAAGACGTGATATTAGCGTGCATGACTTTGGAATAATTTTTCGAGACGGCTCAAAGCAAACTCTTGCGCATCTTCATACATATCGCACAAGAACGGCAAAACGAACGAACGAATAAGCGAACGTACGTCTACTTCACTGCTCAATGCTGCACGTTCAAGAAACAGGCACCGCGTCTCCGTATCTGTTTTTCCAACTTTTGCACGTGATGTTTCGTTGACAAACTTTTGCTGCCACGTGAAGAAGCAATAGCAGAACTTTATCTCACTGCAATTTTAGTCGAGGCGTGCCACCGCAAAATAGGAAGTTGTGGCTTTTATGTCGACTTTCAATTTAATTTTTTTGTTTGTGAATTTCAATTAATTTTATTTTATGTCTCTCATTATATCCACAAGAATATAAGTGAGTATATCTTGGGATCGCCACTTTCTTACGTTTAAGCTTCAAGCTTTGTCTCGCTCGCAATAAATAAAAGAAATCAATAGCGACGATTTGCAGTCAGGTTGTATTTTAAATCAGGATTTTATGTGTACTTGAGTAAATAATAAAATCTTTATTGCGCCTTAAAGTTAATTTAATTCTTCAGCCATAGATCCAAAAATTGTTGAGAAAGCGTTTCTTAGTTTCTGGCTTTTTTGTTTGAGCGCAATCAAGTGGACGAATTGCTGAAGTAGGCCGCCGCTTGCCGGCGCGCTCCCTCTCGATTTATCGCAATATTCGTAATTTTCAATATCACGTTATGAATGAGCGTCGCCGCTGAAGAGGCACGAGTGTGTGCGGGCGCGTACAACGGTCGGAGGCGGCAATGTACGCGCTCGCATGGCACGCATAGAAAACGGATTTATTTTATGTGCGCACCGATAAATCTTTGAGCGCGCACGGCTTGTGAATTGGCGTACATTAAGGGCGGCCGTCATCCCACCGCCGCTTGTCGACGTACCTACCTACCTACCGCCGCTGCCACCCCGCGTGTAAAAAACGCTCGCGAATTTATGCGACGACATGCGGAAAATATTAGATAATAATGCATAATGCATTTGCTTATTTGATTATTTTATGAAAAGAGTTGTCCAGAGGAGCAATTATTAACTTTTAGATGTACATAGTTAACAATTATAATTGAAATGTTGCACAATGAAACGAAAAGATTTACTCGCTTGTCATGCGCACAGATTGCGCCATAATGGAGAGGAAAAACGAGAAAATAAATTGGAAAAATTTCGAGTATTTACTACTAACGCGGAAAAGCTTTTCTTCGCGACAAGTTTTGAGAAGCGAGAAATTGACAGACAAATGAAATTGAACACGCACGAAACGCGCGAGCGCGCATTGCGCAAATTGGAAAGCAAATGGGAAATCCGGAAATCAATTGAAGTGTTATTTAAGTTTGCCGAAAGAATCGCGGGCGGAGGCTGCGGCGGCAGTGGTGGAGGCGGCTTTGCGAAAAAGGAAGAAATACGTTGATGTGGGGCGCAGGAAAAAGTTTTATTTGTGTTGCACGTCTGTTTGTGAACCACGAAAATGTTCCCACGTCATATTTTACTTGCCATTATTACAATTTTACTTGCCCTGCGTGTGTAGGACAGACTTGGAGGGAAAAGTTTATATTTGTTTAGCATTTGCATTAATTCAAATTGCTACATTATTATTATTCTTATTATTATTACAATAAAAGATGAATTGAAATTTAATTTTGCCATGTTACGAAATACGTCAAGTATAATTACTTTTTGAAATTCGTTTTCGGTTAATGTTTATATCGCAAGCGAACGTAAACGTAAAAAATAAATGAGTCCGCGATGTTTTTCACCTCGTCCTCGTTTTCCTCATCGACTTGGTTGCTCATAAAGTCAACGTTTTTATTATTTTTTGTTTGTTTTCTTTAACGCGCGTTGGCACTGAACGGCGCGCGAATATTTCTCGCACCGAAATGAAATGTGTTTATTAGTTTTCCCCGTCGCTGCCGCCGTCCCCCCGCCGCCCCCGTTTCTTAAACGAACGAACCCGCGTACGTGCGCCATACGGGTCGAGTTTCTTCATCTCTGCGCGAGGGTTTTCCTCGTTTGGTTTTTAGGATAGCTTAGAGAAGCGCAATGGCAATGCACGGCAGCAGCGCGGTGCGCTTAAAGTCGTTTTAACTTTTCGCACTTAATCATTTTCGTTATTTGCGCTTGGGGTGACGTTGAAAAATTTAATGAAAAAATAACAACCAATCAAAACTTTCATATGAAAAACCGTGCTGCTCACCCTCGCTCACTCTGCTCGTATAAACTTGACTGCCGATGATTATTGTTCAACGCGAGAGTATAACTATAAGTTATTAATTCTACACTGCCGAGAGTGCTGAGTGCTTACTGTAATTGAGTAAAAAGCATGCAAATAAGCGAAAACAAAATATACGAAACGACGAGTGTCTGATTTTAATAAGAGTAACTAACTTGTCAAGTGCTGTTTGTTACTTTTCTCTGACAGTGTCACGAACAGGGGCGGAGGCGGCGACAGCAGTTGAGATAATAAGAAACAGTAGGCGCGAGCGCGCGCGCTCACTACGTGTGCTGGCAAGATGAAAAGTGTTTTTCACCTGCTTAGCATTCGTTGTCGGACGGACTTTGTCGTTCTCCTCCTCCACTCAAGAGTTTTCGTCTAACAAACAAGGCGAACGCACGAACGTGAAAAATGAAAAATGTCTGCGTTCTTCATAACGATGAAAAAGCTCGGTGGATGGAAGTGTCTTGTACTGCACTTTCATATTAAACTCATCTGAAATTACATTTATATTAGCTTAGTTTGCATTTAAGTTACGCAATACTTTTATTGCGTTTCGTCCCAACGTGAAAAGTTTGCTCTCTTTCGTCACGTCCTCGGACGTTGTTTGTGTGTGCAGCGCGGGGAAAGTCAAGTGGCGTTCATTAAAATTTAAATATAAGAAAAAATCATCCCCGAGGAAAACTTGGGTCTAGTGACTGATGCATTGGCCGTTATTTCATTTACATATATTTTTCAGCCGGTTTATTTATATTTCAGTGAGCGCGCGCGCGCTTTCGTGGCAACTGAAATCGAATTTGCTTCATTAGCTTAATTTGCGGGCGCTTGGCGCGGTGTAAAGTGCGGCTTCGTATTTAAAAAGTCGGCCGGTCGGTGTGGCAGGCACGAAATATAAAAGTCGAGGGATTTGAGGCTTTGAGGGCGGCAGCAGGAGGAGGTTCGTTGGCTGGCTGGCTGGCCTGCTTGCTTGCTTCAAGTTGTTGTGTGGTTGTGAAACGACGTTGAACATTTGTTAGTCTTGCTTGAGTGGCGAAGTGAAGAAGAAGAAGCAGAGCGAAAGTGGAATTTTTAATCGCTAATCGTACGCGTTTCGACGGCAGCATTTAAAAGCCCAGCAGACGGCGGCAACGGCGGCGGTAGTAGCCGTGGCGGTTCGCTAATGATCGCAAAAATGTTTCCTAACAGCCAAGCAACTTGATGAGTTCTTTCTTAATGCGCCTCAATTACGTCAACCGTCTCAAGATGCTCTCTGCAAAAAATGATACCATTAGAAAATCGTTAATTAGTTTTTTTTTTGGTAAATTGTATTTAAGTGAATTAAAATTATTCCAGTGGAAATGGAAATGCGTGCGAGCAATTCATGGGAAACTCATTGTTGCAGCAGTAAATAGGGAATCGCGATGAAATGCATTCGAAATGAACGAATTGGAAACATGAAATTTTCCATGCGAGTCAAATCATCGTTGTTTTTCATTAGCCGAATATTATATGATGGCGATTCGAATGAAGTTCATAATTGGATTAATACATGGTTCGATTTGCAGTCGAATTAAATCTTTGCATTTTACAGCGATTGTGTGTGCACGCGCTCGTGCTACTCGTTTTTCAATGAGGAGTGAGCGAAAACGCCGCTTCGCTGATTTCCAATTTTGCTTCAGTAATTCGTCCACGTTTTAATAGATTTTTATTAAATATTCAAATTTATCGCCAACTGCGTTTTCACATTCCACTGCAAATGTAATTTCAATTACGTACATGACTGACAATTATCGAGATGGCTCACCATTGTGTGTTGCAAAATGAATTTATTCATTTATTTCCATTGGGTGCAAAATTCAAGCACTCGGTCAGTCTTCTGGTTTATAATTTAGGCATTAATTTCGCCATTAATTCTCATTTATCTGGATGGCATTATCATTTCCTTGTCATTGATTATATCTGGATATATATATGTATTTGCCTTAATATATGAACGCATGCAGCTGAAATGAAATAAAGTTGAAATACGGCAGCGAGCCAGCCAGCCAACAAAAGCGGGATAATGTTATTTATTCCCTGACCGGTAAATTAAATCGCTCCCAAATGCGGCGCTATTCATTATCTTTTTGTTGGTCCGTAATGCGATGGCTATGAATTAATTTCACTCAAAGGTCGTTTGCGTGATCCTAAAATATTACATTAATTAGAGAAGTTGGGATTTGAGCAATTTTTGCACTTGAAGTGTTTGGAATGCGCAATGTTGTGAATTTTATTGCTTTTTGTATTTATCGTGCATTAAAGCAATAACTTTCAATCATTATCCTGATGTTGGTTAAATTGTAGGTATATGCGATTATTGCTAAAAATTGTGCGGATACAGCCATAGAGATCACTTCACCGTAGACCGGCAATTTATGGATTACATCAGATAGCTTAGTAATAAACAATGCTTTGTATCTTATAGCGGGCTTTATGCGTACAGCTCATTGTGTTCTTCCACATATCATCATCATTTGCGTACTCGCTGAAAGTATGCTTTAGTGCAGCTCTAGCTCTAGCAATGATCCGATCCGATCAGTGATACGACAGGTAATGGAAGGCAATGAGACTAAACTGTCACGATTGTCAGTATGTGGTTATTAACAAATGATTCATTAGCAAAACGTAATCTTTTGCTATACCTTTGACAAGTCTAAAATCAAGCATTGCTTTCGTGTTTATTGAAATCAAACTTTATAAATGATGCATCATCAGTCGATTTCCTAAAAGCAATCTTTTAGTGATATTTCATAATCTGATTACACGGTTG
This sequence comes from Anaulacaspis nigra, assembly GCA_030264675.1. Taxonomy (NCBI): domain Eukaryota; kingdom Metazoa; phylum Arthropoda; class Insecta; order Coleoptera; family Staphylinidae; genus Anaulacaspis; species Anaulacaspis nigra. Next base: position 8,883 of record JARJDV010010105.1, read on the forward strand.
TAAAAATTGATAATGTTATACTTGTCATTATTATATGAAATAGAATTGTATTTACCTACATGTAATGAGTTTAATACAATTGACAATATTATACGCTATACAAATGCTACGAAACAAGTACAAATTCAGCGTAAACATAAATAACAACAATGTATTGTGCTTATTGCAAACGCGCAGCATACTAAATTTAATTAAATCCATTCATAATTCGGTTTATGTGATTTATAATATTTGAGTAACAGCTATTATCATGGGCGTTCGCGTGTATTACGCGCACACAATAAGCAAACAGTGGCGAATTCTCATTCGCTTTTTTTCGCATGCAAGTATATATATTGTAGAGTTGAATTGCGCATACAATGTAATTTTCGACGGAAACTGCGTGTTGCAAACACGGGGGGGGGTTGGGGGTTCGAGCGAGAGTGTGAGAGCGATGTAAGTACACACATTTACCGGATATAGAATTATACCGAAAAACCACCCCGCCTCGGCCGCCGCCGCCCCCCTCAGAAACGGGAAATGTGCGTATGCGAAACGAGAAATGATTAAAATTTATGTACACAGTGCGCACACTTTTACGTTGAAAATATAAAAAAAAGGAGATAAGCGCGCCGCGGCATACAACTGTAACGCTATTCGTTTTGGTAAGAAAAACGTGTAGTACCTATCCTTCGCATAAGGGTTGGAAAATATTAAATCACAAGGTAGCCAGCTTTTTGCGTTTAATTTGCCGCTGCATTTTTTGTTTGCTCATGGCAAAAAACACTACACGGAAAGGCATAAAACATTGCACATTTAATCCAGCAAGCTGATTCGTTGTGCCGCTCGGCCTGTATCCGGTACGTTGCGGGGGGTTTTGTGCGTTTCTGGCAATTCAAGGAGGTCGACGACAGGCCGCGTTGTTTCAGGTTTAGTGTAGCATGCTATTTATTCGTTTCTTTAGCAACGTCTGTGTTTTTGTTGCCGGTTTGCTTGGTTCGTTCGCGTTCAATCTTTACGCCATCAACGACAACATCGCGAATCGCAGTGCAGACCTCGCTTTTGTTCATGTATGCATCGCGGCATAGGCGCGGGTGCGCAACCGAGCGAAGGGGTGGCATAACAATGGATAACGGGCATTTTTTTTCGGTCGCACTCTCTGACGTTACATTACTTGCACGCTTGCTGCTTGCGCTTTTCGGCCTCGATTTTTTCAGCATTTTAAGTTTTCTTCCAAGATGAAGAAAACACTTGGGAAGGACGGAGAACAACGAGATGTGTGCATTCAGATACTATGTTGTTGTCGTCGCTCGCGGTCTTTTGCGTTCATGTAGGTATATAGCGGGATTGTCAATTTAGAAGGAAATGTTTATTTGAAATACACAAGAAGATTGTAAAAAGTAATTCGACTTGACACCTATAAAACACGAATAAAGGATGTCGTAAATGTTGAGTTTAAATCTAAGCAATTTCATTGGATTGCTGTTATAACGACGACGAAAAAGAATGTAAAATAAGCTATGTGATTAAGATTTACTAAAATTAGTTTCTACGAATAGTCAAATAGACAAAAGATGATTGAAATATACTAGAGTTATTGACACAATTTATTCCTCTAGGGACGCGTTAGATTCAAGATTAATTTTTGGTGATGCACAAGAAACCAATCATCGTATATCAGCATAGCACATGTATAAAATATCCAATTGAATTCGATTCATTTGAGAAAATGTTTTGTATCGAAATCGCAATGTGCGCGCGCTCGCGACTTATCGAAATTCCTCGTGTGACTTTTCAATACAGAATAAAAGTAAAAGGCCCCTCGCGTGCGCTTTCTCTTCATCCGTACCGTTGGCGGCTGGCGGTCGACGATAGAAAATTGCATGGCAACGACTCCATGCACACTGAGCGGGCGCACACCATCATTCCGGAATCGGGCCGCGTTCATCCCGATTCGATGCTGATGTGTAACATTATTTTTGATTCGCACGCCGCTTTGAACTTGGATTTGATGATTGCGCGTTGCTGCTTCTCCTGCGGCACTAGCCGCATTGGTGGCGGCGACGGCGGCGGCAGCGGCTTGAGGCGTTGTCGAATCGGTCGCTCACTCGCATTTTTCCAATATCGAAATCCATGCGGATCAATGTTACGACATATGAAATATTAAACATCTTTGGCAGCGCTTCTCACCCATCCTCGGAAATCGTAGGCGACGACGCGTATTTGCAATTATTGACAACACACACGACGAGCGAAAGCGATTTTCGCTGGGCCGCATGTGTGTATGCATGTGTACGAATTGTTTTTGTGTGTTTTATCCGTGCGAATGCCATCGAAGCGCACATTTCACTCGAGCAGCGAATGAGTGTCTAACAATGAGGGCATTGTCATTGTCGTACATTGATGGGGAGATAATGGAAAGTGAACGCGTATAAAACCCATCTTTGACAAGTGTGTAATTTATTTAAGCACTCAACGCCATTGCCTCTCAGTCGCCGTCGTCGTCGTCGTCGTCATCTTCTTCTTCATCGTAGTTGTCGCCGCTCTTCCTATCATCATCATCAACATCCCCTTCGTTCGGGCGATGAGTTCTTTTGCGTGCACACGCTTATATATGTTCGGCCACGGTGGCGGTAAGAGATCCTTGTGTTGTACGCTGGCGGTTATCAGGCGCGCGCGGGCGGGCGGGCGGCTCTATTGGATGAATAGTTCGGTCTATTGTTTTCGGTATACTCTTATCGTTTGCGTTGACGATATTGTTCGTTAATGGCTTCCGGTTTTTTCGATAATAGCAAAACCC
>JARJDV010010116.1:0-16444 GCA_030264675.1 Anaulacaspis nigra
GTTTACCAAGTTCGCTATTCAATTTCAATTTCATAGCGCATGTACAAATTAGATATGGGAAGTCTATTTTATTGATATAAGTACCAACCTTAAGAGACTCAACAAAAATAAGAGTATAACCTTGTTTGGAATATCTAATTAGATAGTTTTTGCAATTTTAGGTAAAATTATAGGGCACCTTTTAAACTTAAATAAAACAGGTAATTAACTTCATAAAATAAAACCACCATATCATTCTGTATAGTAATATTAAATTATAAACTTTATCCCTATTCTAAAGACACATCACTATTGTTAGACAATCATAATCTCCTACTATGTGGAATAATAACAAACATTAAACTATTGTATCCTTTGATCAAGCAGACAATAAAATATGGCTATTTATACATATACCTGAATTTTTATGTGCCAATTGGCTTATAAAGTAAGGTAGTTACATACTTCTTTCTATATCTATGTGTTGCACTTAATACCATAACTCCATCCTTAATTGATAGTGCATATAAGTGATTTAACATTACATGGTTTGGTTCTGGTAGCAAAGTAGGCTCACACTACAAATAAAAAACTTGGAAATGTATACTTAACTCACAAAACAAAACCTACAGAAAGAGGTGTATCCTTATTCAAGATAACTTGTAGCAGATGTGGTGGAAGTATTGGAGGTCCTGGAATTTTTTCCCATGGTTTACTCAATGGAATATCCTGAGAATACTCTTTCTGAACATCACTTCCAGTGGTCTCACTATCTTTGTCCAGTGCTTGAAATACTTCAAAATCAGATTTTCTAACTGATATCTGATTATTTTTTTCACCAATATCATCCTCCACTAATTTAGTGCTGGGATCATTCTTCCATTCTCCATCCACATAATATTTGTATTGATGTTCACCTTCTGGCAGATCAATTATTGTTACAAAATCCCCATGACTTTTAACCATTGGTATAGTCTTCCATTCAGTGAAAGTGCCACAAATAAACACTTCTTTTCCACCACCTTCCCAGCGGAAAACAGTTGGCGTTTTGTTGCTGATGTTTATCTGGCTGCCTGAACAAATGACAAAATGTGTGAACAAAATTACAATCTTGTTACAATGTCTCACCTTCAGAGATTGTGTTTGCTCTGGGTCTTTGAGTCTCATTATGATCACGTTGCATTGGTTTTATTATTGAAGGCGGTTCTTCATCATCTTGTGAATGTTGCAGCACTAACTTGTTTCCTGGCACCTTATCAAAGGTAAATGCTTGATTCTCATCTTTAAACGGTGAGGACGGTGGAATCTCCCCATGTTTTTGTCGTTCACGTGGTGCCGTGCTTCCAGCGTTCCCCATTTTATCCCTTACTATACAATTATTCTTTTCCAATGACTCGTCGCAATCTTAGCAACTTTATTACATTGCAATGGAAGCACCAATACCCACCGATTTCTCAGAGCAGAATGCTGTACATGTCGTACTGCACTACGCAATTAATTTCAGAACATATGTTTGTGATGATACGAGATTATATATGTAAAACCGACATTTCGCGAGGATTATTTGCTTTATTGGTTGCTGAATAAGTGTAAACAAAACTCACTTTCTTTTTGTTAATATTGCAAGAGAAAAATAATTACTTTATTCAAATATTTACGTCTCTGGAAAATAAACTCTTTATGAATTTATAACGACTGAATTACAACACTTCTACAATTTTTATTTGTGAAAACACACTAATTAAATAGGCAACCACAAATACAATTATCCTTTCTGAATATTGACGCAAGCGGAAATTGCAAGAGTTCAATAGCAAATCATCAATCTCCAGAATTAAAATCCTCATTATTACTTGATCACTACAAAATATCAATATCACCCACACTATATTTATAAATAAATGTACTTTTAATACTTAAAAATGTCACATGAAAAAAGATTTATTTGAAACATAATCAAAGGGTGTCAATCAGTATACTTCCTCGCCTAATCCTCCTCATGAATTTGAAATAGTTTAGCAACTTCATTCAGATCTTCATATTTGCACTGATCTTTAAGAACCTGCCTAGCTATCGACATTCGATTGAATAAATTCCATAAAACAATGCCAACAATAATATCATCGCGCAAATAAAAGATTACGCCCTTGTTATACTCGGGTGAAACTGTCGTCTTCTTTTGTTTCTCTTCAGCTTCCTGTTTTGCGCGCAATTTCGCCTCTTCAATTTCTTTAACTTTTTGCTCATATTCTTCCTTGAGTCTCTTCTGCTTTTCCTCCTCCTCTGGCGGTAAGAATGGCATACATTGATCAGGTATCTGCATTTAAAAAATACCAAATTAAAGCATACAATAGTATGTGTACACACAATAAAATAGTATGGTAATAGCCCAAAAGTTTTCCACAATTCCACGTCTGAAGTCGCCAAAGCGACATTCAGATGAGACTTTCCACACAACATCCGACAATGAGCTACTTACTTCCTTTGGAGGCTCAGGCTCAGGCTCCACAACGCTGGTGTCCTCCTCCGGATTCAATTTAGCAAACACGCCAACTGTAGGCAATGAGGAATGAACTAATCCAATAGCTTCGTAGCCAATATCAGGACCCAAGTCAGACCAGAACATACTTTGGTGACAATACGGTTTCGAAGCGCCCGTCATATTCTCCCCGGCCAACCGCCCGCTTATAACGGCGTTATCGTGATGCTCAATACGTCTGCGACCAAATGCAGGATCATAGAAACACGCAGCGTCACCAGCCACAAAAACGTTTGAACGCGCCTGTAATTCGGTGTTTACCAAATAGCCACCGAAATCAGGATCAACTTCGAGGCAAGATTTTGTGGCGATTGACGTTTCAGGAGTGCACCCGACAGCGACAATAACAATATCAGCAGTGACTGACGTTCCATTACTGAGCGTGAGGGTCACGTTTTCATCTGTACCTTTAGCACCCACTAGTTCTGTGGATGGATAAACCTGCACGCCTTCCTCCTTCACTTTTTCTGTTGTCCATAAACTAAGGTATTCGGGCAATATCGAGCCCATGTGCCCTTTCTCCTTAAATACTTGATATACTTTGAATTGCTCTGTGAAAAAACAAGAAATGTCAGGTATTCCCAAAAAGTTGGGGCATTGTACTACATACTTTTTCGTCCCAGGGCGCATGCCAATTCACTCCCCAAAAACCCTCCTCCAATGATAGCCACCGAAGTAGTCTCCGCGGCAAGCAGTTCAGTCATATACTGGAAATCCGCTGCTGTCCGATAAGTGAAACACCGTCGTTTTACACATTCATCACCTTTTTCGATTACATCGAGGGTCTTAGGTTTTGATCCTGTAAACAACAAAATTAACCACTGCTACACATCATATTCCACTCTTTGTGTTAGATTACCGGTTGCAATTAAGACTTTATCGTAACAAATTGCAAAACCGTCCTCCAAGAATGCTTTCCTATTATCTACATCTAAATGCGTAACTTTCCAACCCCGAACCACAGCAACACCACCATTAACTGATAATTCTAGTTCCTTTGGATTTGTGTAAAACTCATTGGGTTCATAGAACAAACTGAACAGGCAATTACTAAAAATCTGTCAAATATATCAATTGAATATTACCTGCGTGAATTGCCGTTCCATTGCTTAAATTCTAATGAGTCTGCACTCTCTGGCTCATCAGAGTACCAAAGTTCTTTTGACAGTGGCGGTCGCATATAGGGATAATGACCCTCATTTGTTACAACAAGAACTTTAGCTGTTGGATCACAAGATTTGATTGCTCTGAAAGCAGCAAATGCAGCTGTACCACCACCAATGAGCAAGTAAGGCACCTCTTTTGGAATGTCATCAGAGCATTTGGGATCTTTAATGGGAGGCTTTCTTGTAATACATTTCTTCTCTTGATTTTTGCCCTTAACCATTAGTTTGCCAGGAGGTGTGGGTGTGCATACTTTTTGTTTTTCATCCTTTGATAACAGCATCCAAAGACCAGCTAATGCTCCTAGTAATGCTAGCAGCCCCAGAAGAAGGGTTTTATTTGACCCTCCTTCTTTGCCTGTGTCACCACCACCATGTGCACAGTCTGGTTTTGGACAATCACTCATTAAATTTGGTCTGGCGCATTCGTTCAGGTAAGGTAATTGCTGAAACATAAATGCAAATAGAACATTATTTCCATAGTGAGCTAAACTAGAATGAATTACCTTCTTTTTGGCATCTTTCTCTGGACTGCATTCTTTGATAGGCTGTGGCTTGCAATCATCCTTTTTGTCTTTCTTGTAATCTTGTTCATCACATTCATCATCATCGTGCCTGTCTCTTCGTGAGTAGTATCTGACTTGTGAATGATGCAACTTGTGCGTTGCTAAAGATAAGTTGCGATACCGAATGCAAATAGGAATTGTAGGTTATGCATAGAACATTAAAAGTTAACCTGCTTACCTAAGCATGATCCTTTTACATCTAATTTTGGTTCAACGTATAATCTAAGTCTTGGCGCTAAATTATACGAGTAGAAATTTCTACCAGTACATTGAATTACTCTTGAGACAACTTGTCGACAGACGCTGAACATCTTCGGATGAGCCGCTGTTTGTCGTTACGTAATTCAACAACCGCAGGTAATGTCAGACGAAATACACAGAAACAGTGTTACAAAATGCAAAATTTAAGTGTTAAAATGGTAAATCTAAGTAAACGACCGAATTGCTCATGCCGGCCGCCACACTGCTGTATCAAATGCTACTGCCCGCTGCTGCACGTGTGTCTGCTCGTGCTTACGCTCTGCACTTGCGCGTTGCGCTTTGATGAGAAAATACGTATGGTTTGAAATTTCGTCCGGTGGTCGGACTATTGCAGTAAAATAAACTTATAATGACCTAAATGAAAAATTTTGATTAATTCCTATTTGACACGTATTTTCGATCACTAATTGCAGACTAAACAAAAATGACTGATGCTTTGTTAAAACACATGCCTGCTTACTATCGTTAATGTGTCAATTGTGATTAACAACATTCGTCCTTATATTTACCATCTAATGGTTTCTTTGTGCCCCTTCTGCTTACTGCCGTAAAGTAAGAATAATATCTCGCATTTACTGGCACAATTGACAGGCGCTGTGAGAATCTGAAACATATAAATTATTTACAAATTCAATTGCGACCGCGACCGCATTTATATGCAATAATATTACCATGTCACTGAGTGTTGAACACGTTTTGTGTAATTTTCCATTAAGCTTGATCCAAATCGTATTTACCAACTATTAATGTCTGTAATTCCAGCGAAGAGTTCTTCCAACTTGATAATTTTGGTCTTTGAAAATGACGTTTCGAATGACTACGAAAATACACACAGCCTGCTGAAATAATGTAAACATTGATGATAAATTTGTATCTATATATCAATTTATTACTTGAGTTTCATACATAGAAAAATAGTTTCGGTAAATGCAATTATTCCATGTAAGAAAGAGTGGTTAGCATGACCATTGGAATAATTCTAATTGCAATATCATATTGTTTTTACATCAAGTTTGAAAGTAAAAAAATCCAATTGCTCTCTGTAGATCAATATTAAAGAATAAAGAATTATAAAAAAATTATTTCTGACCAAGAATCTCTGGTTCGAATTACTTTACATTATTGCATATCACATTATTCATATCCTCAATGTATTGCATAGTAGAAACAAAGTGTGCAACTTGTAGATTATTAAATAGAACTGCTTGAATCCCCTGGAAAATGTAAAAGATTATCACCGTTATACGAAGGTGTCGGCGAAGCTCTGCTTGCCGAGCTAAAACTTGAAGCTGAACTAAAATCCTCAGCATCTCTATAAATGCAGTCGGTAGCGTTTTGCCCACCTACAACAAACACGATGTGTTATTCCTCATAAACAATTCTTCAAACATGGATATGATTAAACAATCAATAAATATCAAATACCTCATTTCATTTCGCAACTCATTTCGTTCTATTTCAATCAATTTATTCAGTAATTGCTTTATTTCAAATATTGTATCATACTGCTTTTTGTATTAGCTGTTAATTTCTGCTCAACTTTGGTTCCTTTTTTACTTTTGTTTGGTTTCGGTTTCGTGCTCTCAGTTTTAAAACATTTGTTGCAAATTCCAAGTGTTTGAGTGTAATTACTTCACACACATACATAATTTGTAACGTTTGCTAAATTAATATACAATAATACATGATTAATGTTAATTACATATAATGTCAATCTCTTATTTGTCTGATAAATACACTACATAACTAATGCGTAATAATAATTATATGAGAAAGCAAAGTAATATTAACGATGGTTAATGTTTTCATAAAAATAAATATTTTTACAAATCAATTCATATTACTAAATTATTTTGCAAAGCAAATTTTAAGGCGAATATCACTCTTTAGACAATCCTATGCCGTGCCATAATAACTTTTCTTATCACTTTGTTCATATACACCTTGCTTACTAACTAGTTAGTATTTCGTTATTTGAATCCAAAAATCAACTCATTCAATCTTTTGCACAACAAAATTATAGCAATGAATATACAACGAGTCTAGGCATTATAACAAGAGATTCAATCATATAATGATTAATTGTTAATATTATTACATGTATGCTTTATAATTAAACTTTGATAATATTATTTGCCTTGACCGGAGGCAAATGATACATACATAATAATTCAATATATTTATATAAAGAGTATTTTGTACAAGCGATAATTGAAACACAAAATGTGGTCAACTGATTGAACAATTATCATTGTTGGTTTAAAAAATACTTTGGCGCATTACGAAATCGTTAGTGTTGATAAAATTTGCTACGCCACCAAAATATAATTACTACAATTAATTAATTAATCATTAGATTAAGAAGAGAACACATTATTTTTGGAATTTTTTTCAATGTTTTGTTACTTTTTTTTGAATGAGCGAGCCTAGGTTATAATGTCAGTATCGCATTAATAAATTAACATTGAATGTTATAAATATAAATGTTTTATATGGCTCCAATTTTTTTCATATTCAATTTAGTGTTTGTCCCTATAAGTAAAATTAATCATAAAGGCATATTAATGAAGTTAATATTCAATTATTGTTGTTGGTCCAAACTTACATTCTTTTCTGTAGTTCCTATGGTTTTAATCATTGTTTTTAATATCACGAGAATTTGTAATGTCTAACGCTATAAATGATATATATTTTTTTGTACACTTCTGTTCTGCTGTAATTTATGTTAATCGACTGTAAATATTCAACCATTTCTGATAACAGAATACTTTTCTACACTACATTCACTTGTTTGCAAACTTGTTTTTAAATTTAGATCATCTTATGAAAATTCCTTACTACAATTCATTATAGAGTAATTATTATTATTCCTGTCGTTTGAATACTTTGCTTAATTCATTAAGAGTACTTGTCCCACATGTGCAATTATCGCCTCTTCTTTTTCGACTTCTTATTCTTATTGCTATTGGTTTTAGGTTTCACTTCCACTTGTTGTGTGGTAAATTCTTCCACATCCATTATTACCGCTGGTAGTTTGGTTGCTGAATCATCACTTTCGGTTGTTTCAGTTTGACTACTGCTATTCTCATCTGAAGTTTTATCTATTTTCAAGAGTGTCGCATCCTGTTCTTCTTCCCTCGGATTTTCAAAGACATCCTCCGTTTTAATCGTATCGATCACCTTTTCAGTGGACTCTTTCAATGCCTTTGAATAATTCATAGTGGGCAACGTAAATGTGAATTCTTCAAGTGGAGGAAATTCAGGCTGAATGTCGTAATCTTCAAATTTTGTTTCCGATGTGCACGTGTTCCACACTTTACGCGCGGAATTACCAATGCGTACGCCAAGTTTCGCTTTAGGCTTACGCTGCTTCTTTGCGTATTGCTTATCTTCTTGTGTGGTGTCCTCGGAAGAAGACACAATGTCCTTATCATTATCCTCGTCCTTTTCCTTCTCAGACACATTCATTGATATGATATCAGGAAGATTCTCCGGACAAGAATCAAAGACGTCAACAGTTGTTGTCACCGGAATATTGAAATCATTCTCGATATCGAATTCTTGTGCAAATGATGATTGTTCCTTGATAATTTCAATATCCTGGCAAGCTTCGCTAGCGTCAAAGAACGAGTCCTGTAATAACTCAACAGTTGCCTCTTTACTCGCGAATGTAAACTCTGGAGTTTTATTTCGCACCGGATCAAACGTACTCAAATCAAAACCATCACACAGCTTATCCGCATGATCAACAATAAGTTGATCATACGACTCAATACTGGGCAAATCAATCAGTTTCTTTTTCGGTTCTTTATCCTTTTTCTTTTTGCTATTGATCGCTTTATTATTAGGTACGTCCGTATCTTTGACTGCCTCTTGAACCTGAGGAACTTCGTTTTCTTTCTGAACCAAGCGATCGGCTTGTTTCCCGCCAAATTTATTTTTATTATTGCTTGACTTGCATGCGTCCTTTTTGATTTCCTTTCTACACTCTATAAGAGAATCTTCTTTAGTCTTACCAAGCAAATCGGCTTTAGAGTTTGATATAACAATTTTATTATGATGCAAAACATTCGTGGCAATCTTTGTGCGCACATTCTTCGGCTCGGCAAAGACGACCGCTTTCGAGGCGACCACTGGCCGAAATAAAGCTTCATCACAATTTTCGTGAATTATTTCTTCATTATGCGACGCGTCCGCCACTTCTGAATCGTCATCAGATTGTAATGTAACAACCATGCCGAGCGGATTTACCACCTTAGCAACGCCGCAGGTGGTCATACCGCTGCCGCTTGCGCTCCCGCCCCCGCCGCAGCTTTGCGTTTTCATTGAAACAATCACGCAGCGTCCACCTGAACAGAAAAAGCCAATGGCAGGTATTACCGAATTTTTCTTTGCTTCACTCATTACTGCGCACAACCACAACAACCTAGCAACTTTTTTAAGTAGTTATGATTTCAATAATTGAATTATACGCATTCCTTAAGAACAAAAAGTAAAGGCCAAACATATTAACCAAGAGTTGTGCATATCTAAATGCGGCAGGCACCAACAAAGAATCAAAAGCCACACGATAACAGAGTTAAGAATGATACTAACATATTAATTATGTCATTAATTAATTAGAGAAGCATTATTATATCATACAATGAAATAATCACTTTCAGATTGTTAAACGATTCAGTTTCACGCAATTTACTTCCAGGTAGTGTATGTATGCCTGCCGTTGGCTAAATCTGATCGTTACGTAATACACCAACTAATAATTGATAAATAAATAAATAAATGAAGTAAACTGTGCTAATAGAGTAATTAATCTCCATCATGTAATGTAATAAATAATTCTTTCATTTCTAATACAATGTGTGCAAATGCGAACACATACTGGGTGGTCGGTATTAAAAATGAAAGAAATTATTTAATAAGCAAAGAAACTATAAACCTGACTAATGATTTAATCAGATTTGATGAGTGGAAAATGTAAATGTTTGAAAATACAAAATCACTAACCTGCGTCACGAACACCAGACGATTCCTGCATGGCGTCTGCTAAATCCTCTCTCAGTTGCATTTCACCGGCGAAGCTGAAGTTGTCTGTCTTATCGTCATAATTTTTCTGCAAGTTTTCAAACAACTTTGGCGACGGTTCACAACTACTAACTGAACCCGCCTCAATTAAAATGGGGTATGCGGCGCTGATAGGCATATTAACTGGCTTGGACCTGCCAATTTCAATTGCTTGTGTGTCCATTATGTTTATTGAAGATCTGTAACAAGTATCGTTAACCATAGAGTCGAAGTACAATATCAACTTGTTTACCCAGCTCCATTATTATACGTTTTGAAGGTGAATTGTGGACCCATCCACAGCCTTCTATGTGGTCCAGCATGGGTAACAATTTCCACCTGAGATAACCACTTATCATCAGCTTGTTCAGCTTTAGATTTCTTATTGCGGTCATCTGGAGAGATCAATGACAAAGTATCTAAAGATATCGGTAACTGTACGTCCTTAGTCGTTGGAGATCTTTGAAGAACCCATTGTGCTTTTGCTGTGACGACTAACTCGATTAAAGTATCGTCGCACACCTTTTCCTTCGGCACGGACGAAGAACTTTTTGGTTCGAGATCGTATTGAACTAGGGATCCATGCAATGATATAATAAATAAACTTTCCACTGGTTTCACCTGAGCCTTCAATACAGGCTCCCGATTCAACGATGGTGATTCGATCCACGCACGAGCTGGTGCAAAACAAGCACTCACTCGCATCACCATCACCGAATTGTCATCAGAAGAAGATCCCGATCGTTGCCTGCTCATCGTTGGCTTGCTTTGAACCGCCATAGGAGGGATAAATAAGGGTTGGCGGATCTGAGCCAACGGTTGTACCACAGTTGGATGTGGATATGGAGGCAACCTTGGATTATGATATGGTAGATTGGAATTGCTTGGCATCTCAAACGAGGATACTGGACTGTTTGAACGTCCTTCAGCGGTCAGACCAGCTGAACGATGAAAGCGTGACATCTTATTAACCACATGTGGCGTTGCATGGGTACGCACGCCGACATTTCCACCATAGGGTGTCACTGGGAAGACATGAGTGGTTCCACGGAGGGTTGATACAGTTACCCATCGAGAATCCGGACTGAAACACATGTCTTGTACGCGAGCAGTTGTATCACCTCGGTGCAAAATATATAGGTGATGTACAGCAGCTAATGCTGGTCCAGCAGGATGCGGCTGAATACGAAAGAGGTGAAAGTCGTATCCGCGTTTATCAGCAGTCAAAAGCAACAGACCACTGGGATCAAAGTTTAGATAAACGATGGCCTCTTTGTGCGCTGTAAAGTGCGCGATAATTGAGTCGACATTTTGCAAAGATTCATCGTTTTTCGATTTCTAAAATGTGCACCGCAATAAGTAATGATGACGCATAATATTGATTTGTAATGTACCTCAATATCCAATATCGTAACAATGCCCTTTTGCTGAATATCCCCTTGAACTGGCGTGGATGGACCTGGCTTTCCAGTATTCCCAGTCAAGCTGCTAGCAACTGCATCGCTTAATTCCCTAAGACCTCTTCCCAATGACTTCGCAGCGTGCAGAACGGTGGCTGTGTAACTCTAAATATTTCATCATTTAAAATCATACACAAAAATCCCTAATAGCTAAATTATACCTGTACTCCTTCGCCATCGTTGCCTCCACTGCTGCGACGTGAAGGAATAAGTTTATTTTCTGCATATGCCAACCATCTAGTTCCTAAAGCTACTGGATTTTGGTAAATTCCAGGACTTAAATAACACGTGGTTACAGTAACTCGATCTTCAAAGGTGAGAGCATCAAACACGGCAATGCGTTCCAAGAATGTCACAACTACTGATCTTTTATTTGCAACTACATCCAGGATGGGATTTTTGAATTTAATTAATTTCACCTGAAATCAATCAAGCTATTGAATAAATACCAGTCTAAAATAAAGAAATCAAAACTTACTTGTTCACTAGTCTTTAAAGAAATAAAAGACAAGGAGCAGAAATCATTTCCTGGAGCCACATTATCACACAAAGCAATCAAAGGCCGTTTCGGTGCATAATTATCCACAGTGCTGGATCCAATCTTATCAGGATTTGGAAGAATTGTTAAGACCTTGACTGATCCATGTCTCCAAGATAAAATCTCTTTTGCTTCACCAGTTGCAGGCACTGCCCATATCTGAATTCCAGTTGAATAGCCCAGGGTAAGGAGCAAAGGTGCAGGCAATCCTTTATCAAAATCATTACAGGTGCCCAACTCATCAAGGCCAATTCGTTCAAATTTAACCCATTGAATTTGATCCTTGTTTTCCGTTGGCACATTATATGCAGCTGGCACGAGATCATTGATAAAGCCCGCTACGCCATCCAGAATCGTGGGATCAATTACATGTTGTGGAAGGACAACGCTACCCGTATTCAACTTCGTGCGAATAGGACTCTCAGCCGCCATTCTTATACTCCAGGTGCGTAATTATTATTGATGAACGATCTAAAACACGTAGTTAACACTGAATTTACGATTGCTGTTAACCATACTGTTTTTAATTAGTATAATGCAATATAAACACAGTCAGAGTGCACAAAAACAGCTGGCAGTTGCTGTGGTATTTTGGCTATTACTGGTTTGTAAACAACTACGTTCTACACGTACGTAAGCATGTGTGGGTTGAACGAAACCTAAACAAAACAAAGGAACGACTGTTGCAATTAGTGTTAATTTATCGAACCCACCATAGCTACACGTTCGACGCTTATACGCACTGTGCGTTAGAATATTGCACCGAATAAATTGATAAACAATGGGTGTGGAAGTTAACGAATGCAGCAAGGTGAAGGACACAAAGAGATGAACTGCAAGCATTGCATTGAATGCACTTGACAACACGCAAATCCGGATCAAATGAAAATGCATGCTACAATAATATGCGTATTAAGGAACGTTCGCATACTTACATTATATTTTAGCTTAAAATTAGCATGGTTATTTTCGAACTGCGTCGTTTTTTGCCCCGCTTGGAAACACTACGATGTAGTCACTGCAACGAGCAATACAAGTGACGTCATTAGCCTTTTCTGCTTTCCTCTGCACCAACAAAGCGGAGCTTGGAGATAAAATAAATGCTCTGCTTGTTTGTGGCTTTGTTGTTTATTATATCTGCACTGATGTTTAGCACTCGCTCTATGCGCTCCGACTCCAAACAGATAGAAACGCACACACTGATGTTTCACGAACCAGTTACGAATCAATAAGTAAACAGCAGATCCCAACGTTCCGCTCTCACAGCAACCGCACCGAAGCACACACTAACAAAGCCTTATTGCCTTCCTTCCAAACTGCGAACGTTCTCTTACCTACCATTCGCCTGTCACAACAGAAATCAGCTGATTGGTCTCCGCTGCCAGCCGTTTAGACAAAGAAGAATTCGTTTCACTGCGACCACTTGCGTTGTAATTACACAATACAATCAAAAAGTTACCTTCCACATGACATTGATATAGCCTTGATTTGCAATGTAAACTTCTTGAAAATTGATATTACTGCATGTATTTCATTATTAAGCTGAATGTAAACAAACATTGATGTGTTGTTTATCCTTGAAGTATTAGTGGTTGTATAAGTTAATCTTAAATTTAATTTTCTATTGTTTGAATAAACTTAAAAGAATTTATATAGTCTTATTAATTCTTACAAATACTTTTAAAATTGTCATTGCTGTATAAATATTATTATTGATTTTCTTAAATTTTTTGTGTTGGTTGTTTGGCTTTCGGTAATTGCCGCCGTTCTAAAAATGCAGAATGATTATGATCAGAAATAATAAGATAAAATTTATATTACCAAAAATAATCTTATCTAAATGTATAATAGGAACCTCGAACATCATCGACCAAAAATACGAGAAAAATAACGTCAGGATTAAATCCGCAAACCATGCTTGAACCTATGAAAACAAAAATTATTATCCATTCTTTGTCAATAGTTTTTACACTCACAATTACGAATTCGTTTAAATATATTGACTGTCGTGTAGATATTGCTTGATAACCTATTTCTAAATTATGTATAGCATACATACAAAATGTTAACCGGCTGAGAACTTCAAATAACGGTAGTGATAAGAATTTGTTAATAAGTGCTAAAACATGCAAATGTAAAAACAAGGAAATTGTGTATACATTTGAATTCTTACGACTGTGGCCCGCCATGCAATTCAGTATAATCCATGCAATACAAAGACCCCAAACTGGCCTTCCAAACGTTGATGACATGATGGCATCAATCGAATTTGGATATTGAATTAATTGTCGTCCTGGAATCGCTACAATAATCATCATTACCAATACTCCCGCCCATAATAACCAGTAAACATGCTAGAACATACAATGATTATTTATTCTAAATTACCATTTGTTATAAACTTACTTTGCTAAACTTTATCGTAAAAGTTTCAATATTAACTGCTCTCATACCAGCGTAAATTCCTATAAGGTAAACAGCAATCCGCCAATGAGTGGCATAGACACTGAAATGTTAAACAATGTTGTTAAGTTGTAGTATAAATCCTTTTCAATTAAGTTGACATACTTTGAATTGTCTGCATTTAATGCTATAATCATTGGTCCGAACATAAAAAATAGAATTAATATTAGAAATATAAGTCGAATTTTTGCAGCTTTTCTCTGCGCAAATAATTTCCCCAAAGGAATCAAAATCAATGGTGATAAAATATGCATTTGTATATCCACTGATAAATACCATGTTTGTGAAAGACACTAAAATATAATAAAATCATTATTTGTACACAGCTCTATTAGAACATCTTACCAAGTAATCATAATTAACGTAATTCTGGATGAACAGAAAATAAGACCACCAATGATCTACACACGGTATGCGTGCATTTTCTACACCAAGATTATAAAAGGGTCCTGACCCTGCACGTCTGGAGATTGTAACTACTACAAGAAAAATTGTTGCTACTGTTGGAAAAATACGCAACAATCTGTGGATAATAAATCTCGGCACATGCCATAGTTTCAAACGCATGTTATTCTTCAGTGTATTGTAGGCAACCAGGAAACCAGAGAGAAAGAAAAACGTATCAACCGCAAAGTTAGCAGCGTAAATATGATTTGTTTGGCTACTATACTTAATCTGAAATACAATCCAATCATATAATGAATTGAGACTTTAGTAACGCTCACATCATGTAATTCCTTGGAATTAATTGCTGGAATACCCATCATTACAGAAGCACGATGTCCATAGATAATCCACATCATGCTAAGCACCCTAATACCATAAAGACATGATATTTCGCTCGGATTAATATGTGTCAATTTCTTTGTGTTTGTATAAATTGAGAATGACATCAAAACTCTATTAAATTCTGGAATCAATTCATAAATCTTCAAATTCTTTCTACTTCTATTAAACAAGTACCGAAACTCTCTCGAGATCTGTGGTAAAGATCGTATGCAGTGGCAACACCTACTAACAGCGCAGTTGAACCAAAGATGAGTCTAAAACTTGAACAATAAATATCTAACCATTCAAATAACCTACACATTTACATGAATAAAACATCCCCAAAATCATATATTGTTTCATTTGTTGCACACAAATTATCATGTACAAAGAAACCATGTTCCTCCGATGGAATTAAAGCTGCTAAATTACAAACTTTCGGTAAACAAACTCCATAAAGCATTGGCGTATCCTTTGCAAGTTGATAAGACATTAAACAGAATTTTCCTTGGATTCCCTCCTTATGATCAACGATCGCTATACATTCATCATAATCTCCTAAATTCATTAAGTTTCCGGATAGAATACCGGATTGAAGTTTGGCTGTTGCATCGACCACTTATAAAAACACGCATATTACTTCAGGGATAATTAACACTTATTCACTTACTTTTGAGTGCCCATTGTGGTATACTGCCATTTAATGGTATTTTATTTAAAACATTCAAACACTCTGGCGTTTGGGTTTTATCTGAATCTCCTTTGAGAAGATACAAAATTTTCTGTTCTATTTCTTCGCATTGAATGTAACACACGCTCGAGATAACCATAAAGCAAATTAATACGCATTGATATGTTTCCATTGTCGTCAGTTCCACAATTTCACAAGGAAACCACCATACTACTAAGCTACGTCAACTAAAAAAATTCAAGCCTCGTGCGCAAATGATAAGAGAAATATTTCGAATAAGTTATGTTAAATTGTGAGTATAATAACGACATGTATAAATTACAGTGAACCTTGACGCAGGGTGATTAGAATTTCTAATCTAAATGGAACTGCATCAACTGAATAAACAGTGCACCATTAGGCTCTTGGGGTTGTTGTTGTTTTGTACCTAGTTTCGTCAGCAAAACTACATCATCGTCACGTGGACGAGTGGGCAATATGGACGTTTTACCCTTGCCTTTACCCTTTGCTTTCGACTGAGTTAAGGGTACGCCGGGCATCACGGACATCCTACGTGATGATGGCATGACGGACATTAACCGGAAGATGTGCATAATCTCAGACTTCATCTTGGCAGTCATCATAACATTAATTATTTGCTTCTCGCGACGTTCGTGAATCTTCGAGCTGACATCTTCGAACTTAAAGTCTTCAACAATCTCCATAGTCTACATATAATGTTCAGTTATTATTTTGCATAAACTTGTGGGGTTTTCCCCACTGGCCGCTACGGGGTTTTCCCATTTATCTCTTTATACCTTCTTGTGCACACACACTGTTTACTCTGTCCGGCCGTATCGTAATCAGTCTACGGTACGGTCGGACGCCAACAACTAATAAAGAGCAAACATCTACAACGCGTCCAAACAATCATTCTACTCCACCGCCATGCGTACCTCCATCAACACTCAAC
>JARJDV010010120.1:0-13774 GCA_030264675.1 Anaulacaspis nigra
TAATTGTAGTTTACGAAAATGTAAATTTTACTTTGATCCGACCAGTAGTTTAGCCGCAATTTGACCTCAAAGTTGCATAATTTTGACGACACTAGCAGGTGTAATCACTAGTGTCAAGTTTGAGATTGAATATCCTTCAAATGTATAAAGATAGAAAAAAAATAATTATACCCGTGGAAAGGTAATCTAATGCAGAATAACAACATGTAATTTTTATTGCATTCGCATAATTGCAATTATAAGTAATTAGCGTTTGAAAATATCTCAGTTTTTCGCGAAAAAAATATTTTCAAATCGAGTTTTAGTTGAGTGTGCTGTGTTGTGCTGTCCTAGACTTTACACCATTCGATAGGGAAAATTGTAAGGAATCACGGCATATAGGTCTGATCGCGCCCATTTAGAGCCAGAGAGGTGATTTTTAGGTTTAAAGCTGAAAAATCGACTAAATTTTGTCATTATTCGAGCTGAGGTTTAGCCAGAAGCAACTGACTCATTTTCAGATAAAGCGTCATATCTCCGAAACTAATCAACCGATTTTTAAAATTCAAATTATGTTTCAAATTGAAAATTACGAAGCAGATGAATATTACAAAATTTTAAACAAATTCTAAAATTTATAATTTTCTTTTATAAATATTGGCTTGTTTACACAAGCGTGCTGGCACACGTGTGCACGACGTACATAAAAACTCCCCCTTTAAAATTGTGAATACAATGAACACTTTTTGCTGACCTGATGACTAGTGCGACCAAATACAATGCTCACCTTTTTTTTCACGTCTTTAACTTGAAGAATGAAAACAATTTTTCCTGATTTGACAAATTTGTTATTATTTTCTTTCTCAACTTATAGCTCCTTGTTTGGTTATGCATTTGCAATTTGAATCGTTCAAATCGGTCCACTAGTTTTTGAGATATTAATATTTGTCCAAAATAAGGCATTTGGAACCAGTGTGCACTGGTTAATTTGGTTGTGTAAGGAGTTCTGAGGGGGAGGTTTTGGACTAGAAAACACTAGTAACGTAGCTTGTAACGAGTCATAATGACATATCATGACAATTTATTTACTATTTTGGAAACTATAAGAGAGATATTTGAAAATTTGCGCACTTGCAGAAACTTAGGTTTATGATTTAATTATGAGGCTTTCTCAAATAAATTATAGCTAAAAACTGCTCAAAGTTGACGACCGTTTTGTGCGTTTGTTGGACACATAGATAACGACGAGTTACGAACGTACACGAAGACGATGGCAACCAAAGACGCGCGTGGAAGGCGTTAAACAGCTGTGAATTAGTGAACCATAATTTAGTTAAGTGCAGTTGAACATCGATGTAATGATAATTGCGTTCCCCGCAACAAAGATAATTTTCAATCAGGACTTATCTGAGAAAGGGGCCAGAATGACACTGGATCTACCAAACACGATAAAAGTGGAAGTGAAAGAAGAAAACCTGGGAAATGAATATCTGTTGGCAAAAGGTCGTCTACAAGGCGTCCTCAAACAACTGACGGAACAAAGTTCTGACTCGGAAGACTCGGACGAAGGTAGAACTGACAATTACAAGAAGTAAGTAGATACGCCTTGACACTGCCTATTACGGCTCTACCATATCTGGTATTAATTTAGGAGCAGAAATTCCCGTAATCGCGCTGAAACGCCCGCTCCCGTACGTAGCACATACTTGATGAAGCTGTACGATCGAAGTGTGGATTTAGCAAAGTTTGAAGAAGATACTCCGTTGTATCCCATATGCAGAGCGTGGATGGCAAATAACAGTAAAAAAGCTCAAGCTGTAGTGAAGTAAGTAAGCTGTTATCCTCCATGCAATTTGTAATACACATGTTTTAGACGCCGTTTTTCGTCTCCGGAATCTGATATGCCATGGCATAACAGCTTGCCAGCAGATGTTTATAGATTGCCACCGCCCAGCAAGATATTTAAATCCAGGATCCCTTCTCCCACAATGGAACAACAAGAAAAGAACAAGGAAACAATTGATCTAAATTATGTGAGTATTCGTATAGATCCACAACTCTCAACTTTGATAAATAATTTTTGCAATTTATAGGAAGAAGGAACACAACCGTCTAAAAGTGAATTGATGGAACTCCACCATAATCGTTGGAGCACGATAAAGAATAAATGGATAAAAACGGCCGCACAGAATGAAGAGCGCTATGCATTAAGTAAACAAATATTGCAAACCATATATACCAAGTGAGTTATCATCCATTATTACGTTCCTCTCGCAGTAACGTCTTTTTTCCTCGCATTTATTCTTTTAGAGCGCAGGAAACAATGAATGATTAATGAAGGAAAGCATACTTTTTCCCCACCCTCACGTTTTATTGATTTCAAAGATAATTTAGTTATACACTGAATGATGTCTCAATAAATTTCCGGTATATAAAGTTGGACAATAATTGTTGTCTTCTCTCCCGTCTCATTGTGAATTATATGTAGTGTCTCGATAAATGTATAAAAGTTGGACATATATATATATATTTTAGAATTGGTTTCTTGCTTATCGTTTCACATCACAACTTTTCTGTGGTCTCGTTTTGATGTCATTATTGTAGTCAAAAGTGTTACCTCGTGTTTACGCTCCCACCATGACTTGATGACTCTCTTCTGGGAAGAAATATATAGAAATATCAGTCGGCGTTGTGTTTCAAGCAAATTCGTCCCAATCTATAACCCTATGCATATAATATACTTAGCCATTATAAGCGTGAATTTCGTTCAGTAGAAAATTTAATACGCTGCTATTTTATACTGGTCATAATGATGCGTGGCTACTGTACTTGGGATTGCTCGTCGATGAGAGCATCATTGTCCTTACCCGTTGAACACGCAGTATCCAATTAGCAATTTTTTACTTTACTTACATCTAATACGCATTCATAAGCCCCACTTGCATGACACCGTCGGCTTGGGAGCACTTGTAATTGGTGTGATTGAAGGGATGAATCAATTAGAATATGTTTTCGCATGCATGACAATTACCACCGCTGACCGCGTGTAGATATTAATTAATATATTATTCGCTCGTAAATACAAATAATAAAGTTAGATTCGGTGTTATTTTGTTTACATCACTATTGTCGTTCTAGCCTGCGTGCGCTTTCTGCTCAAGCACTTTTTCACTTATCAAGTTTGATGAATATTTGATTGCAGTTTTGATTTTGTATAAATAGATTGATTAAGAATGGGTGGCTCTAACTTCGCCCGTCTCACATTAGCAATAGAAAGATGAAATAAATATGCTATAACATGTTAACTAGTCATTAATTTAGCGAAACATCCCCTGTATAGGGATGTCATGTTGCGTTTGCAATTCCCCTTATTTTTTTCACACATATTCAATGCGCGCGACAGTTTATTTGTCGGTGAGCGACAGTTGGAGCACTTCTTCAAGAAGGCGCTGCTCTTCCAAAAGTTCTTGAGCCTCGCGCATTTGCAGCTCTTCGGACAGTAGAATTGCACGATGAATATCGGCGTCAATGTCTGGTGAAATCGAGTCCTCTTCGGTGTATGTCGGCGCATCGTTTGTTTGGTATATCGAAAGACTAGCTTGTATTGCTCTAGAAATTTACAACTAGCTATAGAAAATAGTCCAATGCAAGCGGACACAGCAAACAAGCAAAAAATATTTTAAATACAGCGTGGCACTTATTTGTAGAGGAACGCAGAGCGTTTTTAAAAGTTGCCTTCGTTCAGGCAAGGCAGCGCAGTGGCCTTACCTCTGTAATTGGCGCTCCTCTTCTCCACCCAGGTTCGGTGTCGATGGACGCGAGGGCTTCTTAGCCTTTAACGCCTCCCAAATATCGACCACTTCCATCTCAGTTCCAGCATCGATGAGACTTTGTTGTATTGCGAACTGCAGCAGATCATCCTCTTCTTCTAAGCTGTATTGGCGGCGCTCCTCCAGACTGACTATAATTGGAATCGAGCATAGAGAACAAGAAGATGCAAGTTCTTAGCGGCTATAAACCAAGTATAAAAAACAAGCAAAGAGCGCGCATGTCTGAAAGCAAATAAAAATAAATTTGTATTACCATTACCCAACTGCGTGTATCCAGCGGGAATTTGAAATAGTGCATCGTCCAACACGCAGGTGAGACGAACATCCTCTTCAATTCGCGACACGTGGCGAACGGGGTAATCCATGCCAAAAATATTTCCAAATGTGATTCGTGCGTTCAACACATGAAACAATGGGATTTCTAAAAACGAAATAAAGTTTATTGTATTTGGTGAGGACTGCGAAGTATGTACCGATTTTCACAGGAAAGCCTGCTGGCAGTTGCATTTGAATGAAATTTCGAAGTTTAGCAAAATGCGAGCTGGAGATAGCCATCAGATCGACAATCGGAAGAATTTGTTCTGGCAGCGAAAGAGGATAGTCTTCGCACAGCCAGAGTGTTGCCTTGAACTTTTGCACACGAGCAGTTATTTCTTTCGACCGACCAATATCGCGTCCACGCAGATCGACGTTGCAATCAAAGTACTCTTCAGCGGTGATGTTGCATGGATTGGTCGCGTTCCAACTCTCCTCCTCCAAGGGTGGTCTTCCCCCAGTGGCTTGATCGTGCTCAACATCGGCGATGCCTAGGATATTGTGCAGAGGGGTTTTTGAGCTGCGAGCGCGCGCCTTATCAGCGTCGGTCAGGTGCTCCGTGCGTGTCTTCGTCACAAGCTCGACGTTGCTGGCACTGAACACCTTACATTCGTAGCTATTGATTACCTCCATTTTATCGGATCGCCAACCCCAGACGCCGGCCTTATTGCGCTCGAAACTAATCTTGTCTGTGTCTACGTACGTGGTGACAATTGGTGTTGTGAGACGCTGCGTGAGTGATTCATCCGATGGCACAAAGATGCCCTGTGCTTCCTCCGGATTGCGCATCTGCTCTGAGTATACTTGACGCGCATCGTGATCGATCTCCATCATCGTCGCGCCGCCATCTGATCGTCAAAACGTATTAATTCAACTAAGAGTAAAACAAGTTTTGCAGCCATTATGGAAGCAGCGAGCGCTTGTATCTACGTGTTTCGAGTTACCCATCGAGTCGCAGAAGTCGATCGAATAAATGTAACTGCGATTGCCACGGATTGCTTCACTTATTGAAATGGCTATATTTGCGTTGGAAAAGCATCGATTCCGTAGGGTTTTGAACGGTGAAAATTTGCTCACCCTGTCCTTGGAAGATGTAGCTGCGGTTGCCACGCTGCCAACTGGAATGGTCGAAGCCCAGCAGAGTGGTGTCGATTCGTACGTTTGAACCGCGCTTATACACTTTGTACGTGTCGCTGGGACACATTCGGGACAGCAGCGGAACTAAAATAGAAAGCGGCGGCAACGGTTCAGTGAGCTATCATTGAATATATTTCACATGCGCACCCCAACTTGTAAACTCCCATTTCATCTCTACGTAGAAGTCCGGGGCGTCCTTCAACTTTTGAAGTAATTCAGGAATACCCGCCATGCGACTTGTATAACGTTGGAAGTCTCTGCCTTGGAGGATCATCTGTAAAAGGACCGGATCGCCTGTGGAGACAGCTTCCTGCACCACTACGAAACAGGCGTTGAATTTGCAGATTAGGCGAAGAACATCGTGCACTCTTACCTGTCCAACCATCCGGATTTTCAAAGTTTACATTGGCTTCGAAATTTAGTAAAACGCGCACGCATTCCAAGTGGCCGAGAGTTACCGCGAGCATCAGCGGCGTTCGGCCGCGATTGTCGCTCTTCTCCAGCTCAAGCTAGAATCAATTAGCAGAATTAAGAAATGCGCCCAATAAATCAGCACATAGCTGTAAATTGAACTATAATGGACTTAGGGTTTCACTTAGCTGGGCATCGCAAGGCTTTCGTATTTGACGTCTTAGAGATTATCAATTGGATGCAATGATACAGATATAAAGCAATGACATGTCGTAAAAATCATATTACGAAATGTATCATGATGTGCACACGTACTCACGATATGGTTAAGCTACGACCAAACATTATTTACTTTATTTTGGCGCAGTTCTTCCTCCAGAAGCTGGTGCTCGTTGTGCCACACGTACCAGTGCAGAGGGTACTCGCGTTTAATGTACTCCATCCCTACCATTGTGATAATGCACTAACTGCCACTCAAATGAGTTAATTCATCATAAAACATGAATCTTTTCAAAATAATTAACAAAAAAAAGAACTACAAAACCACAAAAGCACAACTACGAATTTGACACTTGATGATACACTGTTGTTTTGACAGTTGAGTTGCGCTCTAGCGGTGCTGTTCGCCTTTTCGCTATGAACATTCCCCCACATTAACCTACCTAAGCTCGTGGCTCGTGACGGTGATGATATTTGGATTGCGATTGGAGAAATAATTAATAAAATTAAGGCAATTAGCTGAAAATTTATGCTCGTACAATAATCAGGAAAATATACGCTTTTTGGGCGCAGTAACAAATCATTATTATTATTATTCAGCCTGTATCCATATTATACATAATTTTATGATATATAATAAAAGATGCTCACTTTCTTTTCTTGCCAGATTTTTCATTAACTGCCTGTGGCAGCGCTGCATACACTTTTTGTGAATGCATATTAATATAATAGAGTGCCACAATGGAAAATAATAAGCTGAAATATTAAAATATTATTAAGTGAGTATATTCACAGAATTTGGATAATTACCAAGTGGATGCAGAAACTCTATGCACCGTGGCCGCACAAATAATGGACAACGTTAAACAGAAACCAACTATAATAAATTCAGATTAGCAATAACAAAAATGGGAAAGTTATTGCTGCTTACTCTCAGGAAATAATTTTACTTGTATGGACTTTCCAAACATAAGGTGCTCCAGATTACCACAAGCTGTGATGAGGAAAATAAAGAAGAGTGAACCAAGATATCCACCCAAAATTGTATGGAGTTGTGAAGAATTTAACCAAGGCTTGTACATCTGCATGCCGGAGAAGATTAGCACAGCAACAATAAAAGAAAACGCCAGAGATGTGCCGCTTGATGAAGCTGCAGAAAGAGAATAATTAATTAATGTCTCGTATGCTTACCAATAGTATTTTTCGTGTAATTACACATTATTCTCACTGTATTTGTCACCGAATGTCAACAAAGTCTTCACAGATATTAACAAGCAGGCGTTGCCGGTATAATAAATACTAAGAATGTTTATGCTTCACTCGTGTACTGGTGGTTGCCGATTGTTAATTGTAGAGAAAATGAATCTAAGCAGCAGGCAGAAATAAATAATTTCTATTATCAATAGAAACAATGTTGCAGAAATTTATGGAAAATTATAATACTAATATTATTTATACATAAGAAGCGTAAATAAGATGATAAAAACAATTGCAATCGTTATTGTGGAGCGCCGCCAGCGAACATGCAATAAATCAAGAAGCTGATGACATCACCGCCAGTGCTATTTGGTGCTAACAGAACTGCATCGTGCTTGATCGCTCTACTGTTTAGTTCAGTTTAGCTGATGTGCGCAGTATTCCGTAATACATAAAGCAAAAGAAAGTGTGATTGTTTGTGCAACAACGTGCAAAATCTTACATCGATATTCAGAAACATGCCAAAGCCACGTTCCAAATACTACCATGGTAGGCTTGAAAATATCTCCTGAGCATGGTGTTAAAGTAACCCCACATTTTCTTGGTTAGATTCAGTTCAAGCTCCAAATAAACGACGTGTTAGCTTTAAGCAAACATGGGGCTCCAACCAGCGTTCCCATATAAATATGGCTCATATAGGGCGTTATGAAGATACTGGACTTGATTTCGATAGATTTATGGTTCCTGGAGGTGGTGGTGCAAGCCGTGGAAGTCGCAAGTATTCATCAAAAAATTCTCATCGATCAGGCTCACCTGCACCACGTAGACAATGGATGAACAGTCCCACTGGATGGTATCGCATTGTTGTATGTATTTTCAACTCAATATAACTAAAGGTTATAATCTGATTCAAATCTATTTTGGCTATAGTTACCATATGGAAGTAAATATGAGAAGGCTTTTATCCTGCGCAAACTCTTGGACAATGTCACACCATTGCCATTTACTCCTCACATGGTATGTACATTGATTAAAATTACTCTTTTACTTGAATAATAGTGTATGATTAATTATGGTTTTCACTATGACATGCATGATTTAGGTTATTATTTGTAATTCATGCTTGTTTAAAGAGGATCAATGTGTTAAATGGGCCTATATAAGATTATTCAACTATTATATTTGTGTTAGAATTATTCTTAGCTTTTAACTAAGTGTTAATCTGAATTGCATTTTAGTGGACAAATCAAGGGAAGGTTGTTAGTTTCTATCTAGATGAAAACAAAACCGCAGAGAAGCTAAGCAACCTCAATAAAGAAATTGATATGGGAGATGGATTTAAATTGGTGATTCGTGTCCGCTCAGAGATACCCAACGTTGAAGTGACTGCCTCACTTAAAGAGCGAATGAAGCAGGTGATGGCAAAGCGTTACAATGCGACGACGAAAGCTCTCGACTTATCCAAATTCCATGAAGATTCTGAACTCGATGGCCATTTCTGTCCTTTATTTAAACCTGAGATTACTCTAGCAGCATTGCATATTATCGCTGAAAACATTCCTGAACTAGAGGCAATTGACCTATCGAGTAACAACATCCAAGTATTGTCACACCTAAAGGGGATGCCGAAGAAGCTGCCGAACTTGAAAATCCTTCATATCGGCAAGAACAAGGTGCTTGTATCAATCTTGCCCCTGGTTTTTCTTGGGGTACTGTTATTTTCCAATTCCTATTTTAACTAAGCTTTTTCTTTCAGATACAATCTATGAATCAGTTTAATGCCTTAACCGGTATGCCTATAGTTGAGCTGGTTTTGGATGGGAATCCCGTTTGCGAATACTTCTTATCGCAAACCATTTATATCAGGTAATATCGTCTCGCAGAGGCGTGAGTTTTTATTTGGCAGCGCTGCTGGTGACATTAATGGCAGTTATCTACGTTTGTTGTTGGTAAAATGTCTGTGAAATAATTGTGCGACTTTCATGTGCAAGGGCGATTGCACATGGAAAACGCCAATAGCGGCACATAGTTATAGGTTGCGTAGCTGGCGAAGGGGTAAGCGAATTAGATATTTAATGTGTTAAGCCTGCGGTATTTGCGATTACAAACGATATAGAGTGCAACAATGCAAAATCAATCTTTAGATGTCTTTCAATATATTATCTTCCAGCATTAAGATTTGCGTTCAAGTGACATGAAAACGCGTAAAGTGATGTATTAAATAAGAACGCAAGGCAATACAATCAATTTTTAGAAACAACCCTCTTTGTTTTTAAACTAGAAAGAAAGCCAAGGCAAGCCGAAAAATAGAATATTTGGAGAAAATAATTGGAGACTAATAGCGAAATGTACGTTTGCATATTGCTTCACGATTATATACATCGACATCTGGCTTCTTCGCAAGTATGACATGTTCATCCTAACAATACCTTCCTTACTTTGTGAAAGCGGCTAAGTGGTTGACTTGCCGTTTAGAGAACAGTCTGATGGTTTACTAAATGTAACGAATGCCCCGCACAAATCAGGCGCTCCAGATTATATATGGGGCGTTCTGAAAATGCAGAACCTCGTAATAAGCTAATTAGATTTAGCTTGAGGTGCGGTGGGCCGTTGTTGGTACTTGGTACTGCCTTTGACAACAATAACCAAGTGCATCCGAATAACGATTTCGTTGCGGATTTGCGAAGGACAGAAACTATCAAGAAAGAGACTACGATGATTTGTCCAGCCTATTTCCCTAAAGCGGACCACGTTTTAATTAATTATACCTAAACTCAAACCAAACCATTTCTTGTTTCAAATTGTGAGAAGTTAAGATGTAAATTATGTTAAATCAAAGCATATATGATAGACATTCTACTATTAGCCTCTATCACTAATTAGTAATATGAAAAATATAGAAAAACAAGGACAAAGGGGGGAAATAAATGTATTATTGATAACATCTGCATCTTGCATTCTTATTTAAGTGTACTCGTAGCAGGATGTGAATAATATATTACCGGTCAATGTCGTGTGATCGAAAATCTTACAATGTATGCATTTACATTAATTTTGCAAATGGATGTCACGCCAGGGCATCTAGATAGTGAAATTTGTATGATTGCACTTTGACGTTGCGCAATTGAATATTACGTTACGTTCCAGTCATTCTGTGCAGCGTTTTAAGAGTAGTAATTCGTAATTCAAATTTCTTTTATTAGCGACTGCCGTGATCGTTTTCCGAAACTACAGAAATTGGTAAGGTTTTTATGATGTTCGCCATGTGTGATGTATAATATGACTATTTAAGGATGGAGTGCCGTTGCCTCCGGCAATTTCCTTTGATATCGAGGAAGCATCTATTCCACCTACGAAGCAAACATTCCTATGTAACCAGGAAGGACAGAGTATTGTGCGCCAGTTCCTGGAACAGTACATGTTGATCATGGATAGCGATGATCGGCAGTTACTGCAGCATGCGTATCGAGAAGACGCTATGTTTTCCGTAACGATGGCAAACCAATGGAATAAGAGCAATAACGCAGCTTTAAGTTGGTACAGTGCTGATAATCGCAACTTGGAACAGGTGCGTGATGTAGAGCGTCGACGCAAGCTTTTGAAACATGGCAATCACACCATTGTTGCGTTCTTGAAAGATATGCCGCAAACCAAGCATGATATGAACAGTCTTACTGTTGACCTTACTCTCTTTACGGTAAGATCCAAATAAATTTTTAACGACTTAATGAAGTAGTTGAATTTTATTATTGTAGCCACAAATGTTAGTCCTGAACGTATCGGGCATCTTCAAAGAACTGAAATCAGGTGGTAAGCGTTATCCGCCAATTCGTCACTTTTTCCGCACATTTGTTATTGTGCCTTCCGGACCTGGTTTTTGTATCGTTAACGACGAGTTGCACGTGACCAATGCTTCGAGGGAGCAACAAGAAGTGCGCGCTTAAAATTGAGCTTAACATATTTCAATTAATGGTTTGCATTTCATAGGCCGCTTTCAAGTCAGTGTCCACCACAGGGACACCCTCAACTTCCGTGCTTGCATTATCTTGGCAACAACCGGGAGTTACAGCGACTGCCGTGGCAACCGGAGCACCAGCTCTGACGCAGGAAGAATGTATACTGAAGGTGACAGAACAAACTGGGATGAATTTAACGTGGTCACGACAGTAAGTGATTGTTCGACGAACCGATTTTTTGGGTAATAAATCATGTCTTCACAGGTGCTTGGAAGAAACCAATTGGGACGTGGAGCGCGCCTTATTGGCTTTCCGGGAAGCGCACACTAAAGGTGCAATACCGAAGGATGCGTTCACCGTGGTTGCTTGATTATAGATACACGCGTTGAACGTATTAATTTATTTAAGTATAGTGGAAATCAATTTGTATAAATTTACTTACGTTTTAATTATAAGAATATTCTGTTGTTTGTTGAAGAGTTGGTGTTCAATTATCGGGAACACTTAAGAATATCATAAGATTAATTACTGAATTCGATTATGATCGATTACTTGGAGAGTAATATGAATAAAACTGCTTTATATTTGCTAAAAAAGTCTGCAATCTGTATTGTTTCCGGGTGCTTGATATGGCATGCTTCGTGCATCGACTTCGATCGCATGCGCAGTGTCTGCTGCGCGTTCATGACGGTATTGCCGCCGCCGCAGCCGCCAACACTGTTTATCCGCTGTGACTGCAGTTTGGTGTAACATTCAGTGATAGTAACAACATGAAAGATTCTACAGACAATCAGAATCTACATTGGCCAAATTGCTACTAATAAGTGAACGTTACCTGCGAACTTATTAATCATTTTTATACTGCCTGTTCAATCGTAAGGTATGAACAACCCTATTATATTGAACTATTATTTTATTATTATATTTGTTAAGTACCTACATCGACAAATCACGTAAAACATGTGCAGTCTTTATTAAACGCACCGTGCTGCCTTAATTTTATATTGAAATATAAGCGCACTTGAAAATTTGATTAAATCAATTGTTTTACCGAATGACATTGCTTGAGTAATGCACCAGGACGTGATGCACAAGTAACGCAGAACGTGGTGTAGAATATAATGGGGAGCGTTTTTGCGTATCCTGTTTGTGAATACGTTAGTTGCTTTATCATTAAGAAACATGTGATGAAGGCATCCATCTCGTAGGTAGACAAACCTATCATTAAAACATGGACGTACAATGGGGCAATCAATCTATATAATTGAAAACGTCTGCACTCTATCAATACGTTTATTTATTAATATCGTATAACCGTCGTGAAATGCGCCGAATGAGGAGGCAATGAAATATGCTAATATTGCTCCTTCAAACGCGAGCTCGAATAAAATAAGCAAAGTTGAATGTGATTCGCTGGCTATCATGTGGATAGGAAAGTGTGCTTGAATATAAACTCAGTGTTGGGAAATGGAATATGAAATACGCAACTATATTTTAATGAGTTATTAAAGTTGTTTTCAAATCTCTGGCAGACTGCTTGGAATGCGTTGTCCATCCGTCCTGCTGCTGTTGTTGGTGGCACCAGCCACATGCATTGATGTATCGGTTCTACCGCCGGTGACTTGCAAAAAGCCCGAATTTCAATGCGGGATACATTATTCTCAGTGCGTCGGGATCGAACGCTACTGCAATGGTGTACAGGACTGCGAGAACAATGCCGATGAGCCGATCGACTGCACATGTAAGTAAAATCTGGATAAAATGAACTCACAATATTGTTATTATCAAAAATTACATATTGATAGTAGTTCATCGGACGTTTATTACGTTTTGATTATTTTCTCAATATAGTTTACACCAAAGAAATAACTTGAATCATTTTAACAACAATTTAATTAGATACTAAATATACCGGGAAAGTCAGCAAGATTACATACAACAATCGCATATATCATACTAGTAGTAAGAAATAAGATATATTGTAATGAAAACCCATAACGGGTACTTTAATCCATTTTTAATCCTTCGTGGGCATTTCCAGATGACCGGGCGATGTCGAAATCTCTTATAATTATTTCGAAGGTCAAAGCTGAACGGGTGTACCGTCTTTTTTCACACAGCTAGCACTAAGTTAATTGAATTCTTTCACTTAATTGAAAATTATTAGCGAACAAATAATGAGAGCACGGTGCAATAATGCTCAAAAGTTTTCCAAACTAATTTGAAGACATTTAAGAAGACGTTGAAGGAAGTTGGAGAAAGCGACTTTTCCGAGTCGGATAACATATAGGATTGGCAAGCGGCTTTATGTTCATTGCCGCCTATGTCTCCTATATTTTTCATCGAAAAGTAGGAGGTAGCTGGCGTAGACAGCCATGCCAACATGTTGAACGTATGCTATTGTTGTTTTGCCAAGTAATGTCTATGGAAATGATAAAAATGAGAGATAGTTATGCATATGAGCTGTAGTGACCTCCCTGTCGGCAGTTCCCTCTCGGTCATCTCAAAACGTTCCATTAATTTCCAACAATGCTTTGTTTATTTGTTTATTTATGTCATTGACATGTATTCCAGCTTCTTGTTGTTGATGGCAGCAGTACTAGAAATACCGCCTTTAAAAATTCAGACGACGCACAGTGCACTGCAGTGGTCAGTTGGTGGAAAGTCTGTGACAAACGACTATAACTTTTGAACACATGATTCGATTTTCAGTATTCTTTCGGAATAGAA